>JAEMWC010000272.1:755000-775000 GCA_016490735.1 Pachyseris speciosa
AAAAACGAGCAGCTTTTCTTTGGACTCTCTCCAAGGTTAAAATATCTTTTTTATAGTGTGGGTCCCACGAGGCACTTGCGTACTCCAGTTTGGGTCGGACGATGCTGGTATAGGCCATTTCACGCACTTTCCTGGGGCAGTTCCAGAGATTTCTCTTGATCAACCCTAAGGATCGACTCACCTTGCTTGAGATAGATGAGATGTAATCAGACCACTTTAATTTACTGCTAACAGTGATTCCTAGGTACGATGCAGAGTCTACTTGTTCGAGTTTGGACCCACAGAAAAAATATGACCGTTGAGGATGTCTTTGCTTATTTGAAATGCAGATGATGTTGCATCATGTTAGAAGGGTTAAATTGCATCTGCCACTTATTTTGCCAAGTTTCTAATTTATTGAGATCGTCTTGGCGATTGTCGCAATCTGAGTCTTCAACCACCACACCGTACAAGAGAGTGTCATCGGCAAACAGCTTAACTGTAGAGCTTAGACCGTCTGGCAGGTCATTAAGGTATGTTAGGAACAACAGCGGGCCTAGCACTGTCCCTTGTGGTACGCCAGAGGTCACTGGGGAAGAGGTAGATGTTGTACCCTCACAGATGACAGTTTGGACCCTATTAGTGAGAAAATATTCCATCCAGGACAAGAGGTTTCCATGGATACCGTAACGCTCCAGCTTCATTAGTAAGCGTCGATGTGGGACTTTATCAAAGGCTTTAGAAAAGTCCAACACAGCAGCATGAATAGATTTGTTTTGTTGTAGAGAACTTGCAATGTCATGAATAGTAAGTATTAATTGAAGTTCTGTAGATCTTTTTGATCTGATGCCGTGCTGACAGTCTGTTAGTATGTTATAATGTTCAAAATGTTTCATCACATGGCTATGTACAATGTGTTCAAGCTACTGCAATGTGTTCAGCTACTGCTGAAGCTTTTTCAGTTTCACGAGAAAGGGATACGACACGTTTGTCAGTTGTTTGCTGTTTGATCTGCCTCACTTGAGTCACGCAGGGCAAGCTGTTTACAACCTAGCGCATATAGCGTTATCTGATGAGAGATATTTTTCGAAATTTACTAGTGCATACAGTGCACAACCGTATATAATGCGCACCCTATTTTTCAGGTAAATTTTCCAAAAATAAAATAAATAGCAGTATACCTATCCGAGAAATACCCACAATCCGTTCAGAGAAAATTCTCACCCGTTCGAGCGGATGAAGTTATCTACTCGCGAAAGACAAATTCTTTGCCGGTTTGAGTAAAGTCATCGGTTTCAAAATAACTCTCATCCGTTCAAGTTCAAAAGTTTATTTATCTGATTTTAGAGAGCGTTCGATCACTTTTACGTTGATTACATTGGTCTAGTATCGAAAGACGGGCTTGTTGTGTTTCGTGTGCTGGGAAAACTGTTTTATCTAATAAGAATAGCGTATTCCCGAGCGTAGTGACGGCATGTGAGAATGATGCAGACATTCGTATAAGGAATACTCGTGGTTGTTGTGTAAACATTTGCGCTTTCATTCACTTACAAAAAGAAGCATCCAAATGTGTTTTCACGCATCTGATGCTGGCTGCCCGAAAATGTAACAAATAGTCATGAAGTGATATGTTCAATCAAGCGTAACGCGGAGAGAAAGGAAGATATAAATCATCTCCTGTGAAATGCGCCTCCGACGATTTTCATGGTCAAAAGCCTGTGAAAAATATAGCTCATTTATTCCGTCTTCATTGTGAGCTCGGCTGTACTTCGCAGCTTCGAGCAAAAAAATTTTGAGCAAACTGTACGTTGCGTCACCATATGCAAATAAAAGAGTGTGTTGTTTCCGTGTTATGCAAATTTTTGGCATCCGCTCGTAGTTAACTGCGGTTTATCATCCAATTTCATCCCGCCGATTTTCAGGCTTATTTGCTGGAATTCGAGAACACTTCGTTTACGTACGCTAATAGAAGTTTTAACGTCTGTTTTAAACCTTTATAAAGACCATTATTAGTATCATAGTAATAAAAACCAAGCATTATCTGATCGGAGATTTTGTTGGAATCTTCGCTCATTTAGTACAACACTCATCTGTTGTCTAATGCAAAGAAATACCAATAACAGCTGTGGAGAATCATCGGATAAAGTTGCGCATCAATATAAAGAATAAGCTTAACTGCGAATTCACACTCCTAGTGGAGTTTATTCAACCTAAGCTTACTGCATCTAACCAACCGAACAAGAGTCTTTCAATCTGTATTCTTTGGGCTTCGACAAAGCGGGTTTACCTAAAATATAGAATCCGGAATCCAGAATCCGGAGTTCGGAATACGGAATACGGAATCTAGAAACTGGAATTAATAATTAATAACCGAAGAAGACGATAGATGTCTTACAGGAGGAGGTAGGTGACAGGACTGAAGTCTTAGTCTGGGACTTGGTTTGTTCTTTCCAGTTGAGTCGATGTGGAGGGATACAGGGATAACTATTAAGAAAGACCCTACGCAGGATCATTAAATGCAATTTAAAGAGCTGACCCGCGAGATTTTACACTAGCCTCGTTCATGTTTAACCTTAAGAAACAAACAGGCCCATGCAGTGCAGCCCTCGCTGCAGAAACGGAGTGAGAAGCATTGCTATTGGGAAGAAAATCTTTCTTGGAGCAGATTAACCACGTTTATCGCCTACTGTAAAAGTAGGCCTGACCGAGTCCTCAGTTGTGAGCCTGACCGAGTCCTCAGAAGTGGAGAGCAGCGGAGATTGCGTGCTCGAGGTTCCTATATAAAAGTTTCAAGGTATATTGGGCACCATACTGACTTAGGTTTCAGCAAAGGAACGACTCTTGGAAAGCTCCTCGAAAAAAAGAGCAATGACAGAAGAGGGTACAACTGTATGAGGGTGAAAATGTTGTAGGCAAACGAAAGCGCTAAAACAATCCTCACGCAGCTCTTGTTTTATAAAGATCAAGCTGAAATGAATAACAAAACATTGAAAACGGATAAAAAGTTGCTCGAAATCAAAAAAGGTTGATCGAAAATCGAAAGTTGTTCAAAAAGTTGCCATCAACTAGTGGACAGGCCTAACACTTTTCATCGACAAAACGAATAAGAGAAGGTGCTTTTAGTTTGTTGGTTTACTTTTTCCAGGGAATTTTAGAGGGGCTCAGAAAGGTGATCAGTAAGGGGATCAGTAGGGGATCAGTGGGAGATCAGTGTTTTGTCGAAGCCCGTATTCTTTATGCTGCTCTTATTTTGTCCTGAGGAAAGAATTCTCTCTGATTTTAAGGCTCAGCGAACGAACAGCAAGCTACAACCCTGCTGTATCGCTGGACGAAAGGAAAAGACAAACGAGTGCTTTAAGCTGAGCGATTCCACCCGATGACTGCCGACCCTGATCTCCGAACACTTGCCGAATTACTTAACACATGGAGGTCATAACATATTGGCTACCGTTGCTATGCAACAGTAGCCACGAAAACTGCTGTTAAAACTTTATGTGGTAAACTGTATTTACATGTGCTATTACACCAATATTGGTATTTAGAATACCAGTGAAAGTACAATGAAAACCCAATATTTGGTAACATCACAATACAAAACCATTTTGGTTACTACCAAATTTGATATCCCATGTTGGTTATCAAAAAAACAAGAAAAGAAAACCAATATGAAAAATATAACCGGAATACCAAGGTTGGCCAACCATGTTGAATACCAATGTTTTACCAATGATTTCCCAATAAATAACCATTGAAAGACCAACCTTGAAATCTTTGAATTTTTTTTCCTGTGATAAAATTATATAAGTAATGTCATACTATTTATTACAGAAAGTCCAGCCATTAACTGGCAAACTGATGAACATACAGTCACAATGCATTTAATATTACATTAGAAATTAAAGATTCAAAGGCTTGCTGGTAAGTCTCTAAACTTGTGCACATTTTTCGTACATTCTTGATGCTATAAACATACCTCCTTTAGGCAGATGTTAAGATCTCCCGAGGGTGGATGTTACTATTCATTGTAAGAATATTAGAAATTCATCGCACTTAGATCTCAACCACGTTTCCAAATGTCAAACGCAGAATTGAAACATTCAAAAGATGAACAGGTGTGACAAGAAAACAGCATGTATTCAATGATGTGCAATGGACAGGCCTAACCAGAAGCGAAGTTATTTTAGCGATATCATCCGCCATTACGCGAAAGAAGTGAATTTCCGGTATATTCGGACATCGGATCGTGGCTACTTCGGAAACTCAGCCGAAGACGTCACCTCCCGTAGGTCGATGTTAACAATTCGCGACATCAGCTCAAATACGGCTTTAGCCTTTTAAAGGCCCGGATGTGACCGGGCATTCTACGCAACGCTTGGCGGGCCGCGCACAATTTTCTCGCCAAAATGTTTACCCAAAGAAACGCATAATCTGTTCGTCCCGTTCATTCTGCTTCCAGTAGTAGCCTCCTACGCAGACGTCTTTGGGTTTGCCGTGGGAGAGGAACGCGTGACGAGCCTCAAAGACATTTGAGTAGGTGGCAACTACCGGGAGCAGAGCAGAATGAAAGGAATATTATTTCGTCTCTTACTCTGAGTGTTCCTATCCGGAATAGAGAGTTTTCACGTGACGCCATAAAAAACCAAAATTCAAAAGTAAACAGACTTTTGCATTTTTATCTTCATCTCGTTAAAGACATTTCATCTGCTTGCATGTTTTCAGATCGGTAGCTTGCTTTGTTTTGAAAATACAGCAGTTTGAATTTGAGAGTTTTTCACAGTGCGTGACGTAAAGAAGTCTGCTCACAAGCATGTCACTTACATGAAAACATCGATTAACCGTGTGTTTTTGGAGGAAAGCCAAGATGGCGTTTCCATACAAAACACTGTAATTTTGAGTGGTACATTTTGCCAAATAACTCGAATACGGGATATCGCACGGCCCTGAGACTTTGGCATGTTGTTTATTTGTTACTCTTCTATAATACCACTTTTTTTTACTTTTTATATTGAATGGTTGATGATTTAATTTTTTTACTTGCGTGACTGGAAACGTTGTATAGTCCTAAAACTGCAACGGTCTAAAGCCCCATTTACACTACAGAAAAACATGGGTCCGGACCCCCAAAAACGTTGGTGCGGACCAGATATTTTTGCCGTGTAAACCTTCCGTACGTGTTGGCATGAAATACACCCGGACTCGCATTTTTATGGTTTTGGGGCCATAGGTGCCTGTGGCCCTAAAGGTGGACCCCTTTTGCTCTTCGAAAGGCCTGTGTAAACGGTTAAAAATAATTGTCCCGGGCCACTTTCAATGGGTCCGGACCAATTTTTTCTGTAGTGTAAATGGGGCTTAAAAATTCGGTTCTTCCCGGTCTTCAGCACCGGGATGAAATTTCATCCCGGGATGACAACAAATCTCATGTACAGTCAAACCTGTATTGAGCGGTCACCCTCGCGGTATGGCTTAGTTGTCACGTGACCATTTCCTTGAAAAAAAAAATCACTTATTTAATTGAGGAGTAAGTGATGGCTGTAAGATATAATGTCGAATAAAAACGCTCTTCATATGCATATTAATTATTTCCAGCATCTCACGTTTCGAATGACTTTCCACATCCTCGGAGATCCAGGGGCAGATAGTCGGGACGGGACAAAGATTCGGGACGAGCGAAAGTTTACAAGACAGTCGGGAGAGCCCCTGGGAACATTTCTTTATCGGACTCGTTCCAGAAACTATTGAAATCCAGCTTCGTGATTGGGAGGAAATTTTCTGGCAAGGAATTTTTTTTCTGCCCAATCGGCGATCAGCTTATATATCGCACTCCTTTGGTGACTCCTTACACCAACAAGTAAGCGGTCAATCTGCTGTCGACCATATTTTTAGTGGTTCCACTTGTCTCGTTCGTTTGACAGATTTATTCTACGAGCAGCATTTTGGTGGCGAAGGACCCACAAAACCCAGAAATCCACAAATTAAAATTGAACTCAATCACTTGTAAGGAACTAGAAAAATCAAGATGAAGACCGACCGCAGGCATCGCAAACTTCACGCGAACAACAGCATGTAACTCGGTCTTTTTCTCTGGTTAGGATCATCGTTGTTTGGTTTGGGCTTTTTTCTCTGGTTTACGTATGAGCAGTGCGCCGCTCCTGAAACTCTTCGGGGCGATGAAATTTCTGTTGCACGGGCCAGACAAGTTTGCCGATCGCATGAGAAGCACGCAGCTCGGCGGTTTAATATTTTGCTCACGAAATACAACCTTGCAATCGACCGTCTCAGCTCAATTTCGAGAGAGACCACGGAAAGGCCTTAGAAAAAGTGTACAGTTCCACTGTGATCTATTGCAACGTTTTGATTTCATATTTTTGACTGGTATCTGTTGGCCAATATGCTTTTCTTCCCAAGGTGGCATAAAAATAATTATGCAGATTGCCTTGCAGTTGTGATAATTGCTAATTGTGTTGTACTTTTCATGCAAGATGCATGGTAATTTGCACAAGCTTTCCATGAACTCTTTTACCACAGTGGTGCTGAGCTCAGTTAAAAAGTTAATTAAAGTTGTAAAAACATGTTTTAGAGTGGGCTTTTGCAAAACCTTGCCGGAAACATTCACATTATGTTGACTGTGCTGCAACTTTTAGGTTGCAAAGTTTCAGATAAAGTCGCTTACAAGTTGATGCAGGATGTTTAGTGTCTTGTATGCACTCTTGTCTTTATAAACGCTCAAGTGTATCCATAATATAACAATTATTAAATTCCATTTTTGCATGATACAGTTGTAGTTGCTGTGACTGCTAAGCCAATGGTACACAAGGAAAGGACTTGATTTCTTCCGTGAGACCACACCAATTTCCTGTCACTGCCCTTTTCCTTGACAATTTTTAATACATGAGAAAATGCTTCCAGTTAATTAAGGAACCGTGTTTTCAGTTCCTCACAAAGTGTAAATGTGTTTGTGCCTTAAGACCCTCGATAACCACCTATTGAAAAATCATTCTCAACTACATGTATACAGTTCACTGAGTCAAACAGTTAGGCTGATACAATGATATGGCTAAGCATAGTTAATTTTAAGGTAGGTTTCAAATTAAAGAACACTACACACAAACCATACCCATCACCTGAATACAATTACAAAATATGTTAACATGGTCACTCAAACGAGAAAATTTAGTAGCTTCTTAGTGAGGTATCCCCTTTTAGATAAAGTGGAAACAAAAAACAATAAAATAAAACTAGAAGGGATTGTTATTTCATTTAGTTTTTGTTTGTTCAGAAATTTTCTTGATGGATGTAACTTTAAATTCAAGTTTCCAATGTCATCTGTTTGGATATTGTAGTGATTATTTGTCACAAGCATTATGGCCTCAGAGATGTTATTAGGTTTTAGAGTAGCTGACTGGAATATAACAGGTGGCTTTTTTATGAGAATTTAAACAGCCTTCAAAAAACGTTGGAAACTTTTCATTGAAAAGCAGGTGGCTCAAAATTTAAAGAAGCCACTTTTTAGGCAGCTGCCAGCACTTCAGGAGAAGCCTACTTTCCAATGAGCATACCCAAGATGAAATTACACCCTCAGTTTCAGAGGGGGGTACAAAAAAAAAATTAAAATTATTCTTAAAATTTAATTGTCCATCTGTTATCTGTTGGTCTTTCACTTTGCTTTTCTACAGTGGCCCAAAAGGGTCAATCACAAATCAGTTTACCAAAACAAAAATCAGTTTCCCATAACACGAAACAGTTTCTCAAAACACAAACAATTTCCCAAAACACAAGTCAGTTTACCATCATCATTCACTGAAACACCTGTAATAGGCTAAACATAGTAAGTGCACTGTACAAGATGTTCAGATATACCATATCACACTGCCTAATTCTTAGGAGCTATGAAAGCCCTGTAATGCTACAAAAGGTATCAGGTCAATACCATACCCCAATTACCATGCAAAACATCTGCCACAAATCTGCTAAGGTCTCAAAAATTATTCTAACTCTACCAATAGTAAGGAAAACATTACATGTAAGTGTCTATATGCTCATAAGAGTGATGATTTTTGTAAAAATCTGTTTTCATCTTAACATAATGCATGCCATTTCCATTCCTTTCCCTCCAAACACTGGAGTTGTTCCTACATGTATTCGAGTCTTACCCTATAGCCAAGGTAATCACCTATTTCAAAAGCATAATCTGAACTCACATCAAAGTCAAAATGGCATCTGTATGCAAGAGAATGTCAGAGTATTGGGAAACTGATTTTGATTTGATAAATTGGTTTGTGATTTTGGCCTCTGTACTTCTCCACACAAAAGCAGCCTTCAAGCCCAATGACCTTACATACATACATTACTTTATTTACCCTCGGATTTTAGAGTACATGTAGCTTGTGCAGCGAATATCTCTGAGCATTTAAGCATCAGATGAGATATAGACCACTGCGCCGGGAACTACGTCCCCTACTCTTTTCCACTTAACCTGGTCTTTCAAGATTGTCATAATATAAAGCTGGATGTTTGCTGGATGTTTATTTATTTAACCACAAAATAAAAATAACGATAAAACAAAACAGTTACACAAAGCAAATGAAAGTGGCGAGGAAGCCCAAAAGGAAACCACGAGGCTTATAGACATTGGGCTCCCTCAGAGTAAAAATAAAGTTAACAGTAACAATAAGGCCAGGATCAAAAGTAAAATGCAATGACGGTAAGTGTAAATTAACTAAATCATAGACTGAGTTGACAAAATATAAAGTATGGTACATGTAACAATGACTATAAAAATAATATCAGACATGCGAAGTAAGATAACTATTTACTACAAGATTTTTAACTAATAATTCACATAATTTTTTTTTTCAATTTCGTTTTGAATGAGTTTGAATATAAGTGGATGGAAAGACAACCACGACTACGGGTAAACTATTTTAAACGAGATTTTCTCAGGCCATTTCAAGATATCTCTCGAAATTGAGCTGGGCTGAGCTGAGACGCGACTTCGAGTCGATTGTAAGCAGTGGACGGTTCGATTTCGTGAGCAAAACAAAATTCAACGGCTGCGTTTCACTCGCCCGATCGGTAAACTTGCCGAAAAGTTTTAGGAGCGGCCCACTTCCTGAGAGTTACCCTGCGAGCAGAGGCCGTTCGACCCTCCTGAGATTGAAGGGCCTCTGCTCACAGGGTACCTGAGAGTACACCCAAGAAAAACAAAAGCTCATACCAAACAACAACAATTGTGGCCGAGTTGTCCACAGCTCTTCGTATGAAGTTTACGATACCTGCGATCGGTCTTCATCTTGATTTTTCTAGTTCCTTAAAAGTGATTTTTGCTTGAGTAGAAGTTGAATTTGTCGATATCTGAGTTTTGTGGGCCCCTTTTCACCATAAATTTCCTCGAAGTGTCGATACTGCGATCGAAAATATGGCTGACAGCAGATTGGACGTTTGACCCTCGGTATAAGAAGTCACGAAAGGAGTGCGATATATAAGTTGATCGCCCATTGGGCAGAAAAAAATTCCTTGCCAGAAAATTTCCGCCCAATCAGGAAACTGTATTTCAAAGGCTTCTGGAACGAGTCCGATAAAGAAATGTTCCCAGGGGCTCTCCTGTCCGTCTTATAAACTTTCGCTCGTCCTGAATCTTCGTCCCAACCCTACTCTCTGTCCCTGGGTCTCCGAGGATGGACTTTCCATCGTTCTCAACAACAAAATTATAAGAACAAAGGTCATTTTTCGGCCCAGAATTCAACCTTTGGGTGTTGATAATTTAAAAACTAAAACTCGTGAACAGTCATTCCAAGCGTAGAAAGTTAGATAGGTTGGATTTCCGTTGAAAACGCTGATTTATTAATCTGTAAACGTAAAATCCGTCACTGGTCACGAGATCAAAATTATACGTTAAGGCAAAAAGAGGACAACAAGATTTATCTTCAGGGAAACTTTCATCCGGTTCTAGGCAATCTGGAGAAAGTTATTGGCGATCAACCATATTTCTGTACATGTGTAGAAACCCAGGCCTTAAAACTGCTTGTGACAGGTTGCACAGAATAAACATCAAACAGAAAAACGCCATTTTGTAACAGTTTATGCTCAACGGCCCTAAACAAATCACTTACTTGATTAAGATTGCCAGCAGTACGTAGAGCACTGAATAGAATGGTACGATAAAGTAGAACATAGTGTAAATACGAACCAACAAAACAACAACGCCAAGTTGCTACAAACAGTATTGGTATTATATTTGAGTGATTTCCTTTTAGAAAGTGAATGTTTAATACAGGTTAAGAGAATAGAAACAACTCGTTGGGACTTAGTAAAGGATGACCGCGAGCGCTTAATAGAGGTCAAAATTACAGTAACTAAGGGAAGTAATTTTTGGGACTTTGATAACTGACCGCTTAATAGAGGGTGACCGCTTAATACGGTACCGCTGTAAACAGTCTTCCCGGGATGAAAAATAAGACTTAAATAAGCCAGCATTTCTTCCCGCTGAGAGACTGTTTTTGGTTCGTCCCCGGATGAAACCATCGCCATCGCCACCGCCACCGCCACCGCCACCGCCATCGTCATCATCATCATCATCTATCATCATCATCTATCATCATCATCATCATCATCATCATTCGAGTTCGAATTGCTTTGATTTCAGACACAGCATCTAGCCGGCCCTTCTCCTAGTTCTATAAAATGCCCGATTTAATGAACACAAACTAAACCTGCAATGAGCAGAGTATTTGAATAAGATATTTCTCCATCAGTTTATCATCGCGTCCGTTTCAATCTGAACTTGACAAGAGCGTAAACCGAATTTTTCAAACACCCAAAATATATTCTTGGTTTTCACGTGACGCCTGAAAAAACTAAAATTAAAAATTTCGAGTTTTTGCTTTCATCAGGTAAATGCAATTTTAGAGATACGTCTGCTGGCTTGTTTTCAGCTCAGTAGCATGCTTAGTTTTGAAAATAGAGCAGTTTGAATTTCACAATGCGTGACATTTCGATTGCTGATGAGAGACAAGCCAAGTACACGAAAATATCGATTCGTCTTGTGTTTTCGAGTTCTGAATGACCAATGTAAAGGGCCAATATAAACTCTATATGTTTCCACTATTTTTCGATCTTCATGTTGCTTTGGTGTCCCTCAGAGGGAAACCAACATGGCGTGTCCATACTAAAAGTAAAACACCATAATTTTGAGTGATACCCTTTGGCAAATAACTCGAGTTGGGAATATCGCACAGCCCTCAAACTTTGATACATTGTTTAGTTATTATTCTTCTACAAAAACTCAATTTCTTCACTTCATTTATTGAATGGTAAGCGATTTTATTTTTTATGTACCTGATAATTGCGTGACGTATATAAAATCAACAATTCATTTTTCGAATCTTAAGTTTTTCTTTGTTTGTTTGCATTTTGCAGGAACAAACTGGCTATGCGAGATTCTGTGGCAAATTTACCACAACGGTGCAATAAGCAACGTGAATATTGGAGAACGAGTTTACTGGTTTGATGTGCATCCCTTGTTTCGCATGCCTGAAGGGAACGAACACGATTCACCGTCAAATCCCAAACCAGTGCTTGAGCTCCTACCCAGTCCCCGTCTCATGAGAACGCACCTACCATATCACGTGACCCCGAAAGGTCAAGATGAAACCACCAGGTGCAAGTATATCTACATTGCAAGAAACGTCAAGGATGTGGTGGTGTCTTTCCATCAGTTCTATCAAGCAATGATAACAACGAAGGGACATAACATATCCCTGGAAGCAATGACCCAAGACATTCTCACTGGAGATGGTGAGTATTTTTGGGCTGTATGCAAGTTATGTAAATTGAAGTTCCTCTAAACTTAATTCATGACCATATGCTCTTTTCTGAGCTCCAGCAAAGGAACAGCGAAGTGCGATGTTTGTAACATTCTGGAGTTGGCTCTTTAACATCGTACTGTCATTTAAATTCACCAGAATCCACAGTGTATCGTATAGGCTTCTTAACTAAACCAACTTAAGTAAATGCGGATCAACTCAACTATACTGTGGATTCTCAAAAGACTGCGCAAACATATTTTTTTTCCAACATAGTTTGCTGAGTGTATAAAAATTGCGAGCTGGATTTTTTTGTGTGCTCCGTGGTTTGGCAAAAAATGATTCGAGATAAACATGCGGCCTTATTTCTTTATTTTTTTCCTGGTTTTCAAAAAATTTGATGGATATCAAATCGGTTGACAGTCTGTATCGCCCTCATGTACCACGTGACCTTTTTCGTCCTATAAGAGCGCGAGGATGGCAGCTGCCGCAATTCGTTTTACTCTTATGGGCGTATCCATGGTCAAATACCTGAGAACTTCATCAAATCCCACGTGTGGTTGCGAGTTGTTACTGCTGATTCCCTTCACACTTTTTTGCTTATGTATTCTTTAGTTCCCTATAATAAGTGGACTGACCATGTACTTGGATGGTGGAAGCACAAAGACGACTCCAATGTCTTGTTTCTAAAATATGAAGACATGAATAAGGTACTCATTGACTGCCTTAACAGTCACGATATTTTGGGTCGTTATTAGAGAGATAAAAAATGCACTTAAATAAAGCGAAACAGTGAAAAAACAAATTTTCAGGGAAGATAAGCACCAAAGAGACAAGAATAAATGCAAATATGGGGAGGATGGTGAAGGATGGAGAAGATTGAAACGGATTACAAATTTTTCAAAAAGGTAATTTCCGTTACAGAAATCCTTCTCTCAAACACAAAAGCAAATCATCACAATGCTTTTAAATTCTAAAATTTTAGCATTTAAAATCTAGATCAAAGTTATGCAAAATATTAAATAATTCTAGCAATTCTTTTTACAGAAAAAGTGTGAAAAAAATGCTTCATGTATGATTTATTTCATATATCATTCACATTAACCAAATAATGCCAAAAAAATGCTAGCATAATCGGGAGGAGGTTACTTAACGGGGCAAAGGATGTGGAGTTTCGATTATTTTCGCGAATCTAGGATATTCCAGCCTTGTTTTTAAACTTACGTATGCAATTATTGTTTACGTAAACAATCGCAATGCTATGAACAACGTTATAAGTTTACGTTCTTGTGACATCATAAATTCTATAATGATGCGATCGGTATGAATAATACGTACCATGTTCCATCCATAGTGATATCGACTGTTTTTTGGTGTTATGGTCATGTGACTCACCAAATGTATGGTTGTGATTTGATAATCTTGAAAACCTTTGGGGGTTAGAAACTTTCCATAACAAAAATATGGTTATTATAGACCTCTTGATTAATTTGTTTTATGATTTTTGATCAGCCTTACCAACCTCACTTAAAGTCCACATAAATCGAAAAATTAACTACCAATTTGTTTTTACTTTTTTACATAGCTTATAACCCCCAGATTTCATTTTCAGCCGTTTCCCTCCTTTTCGTGGAGAGGATTCGCTATGTGTAGGGCTTCCAAAATTTCCGCCGTGGCCTGAAATTTAAACAATTTTGCGCGCGACCAAAAGGTCTGTGTGACGTCATCCGTGTGCATGCTCAGGCGTGAAACATGGCGGAGAAGGCGAAAAAGTGTAAACCTGGAAAGATTTACGCAGCTTTCGGCCCCTATAGTGAATCTAGGTAGTTTACCGACATTTTTGGTCCACGGAACTCACAAAAACAGAATGACGCACTCGACTGAGAACACACGAATGACGTCACGACTATTCACCGGACCCCAGGTTCTTGTCTAAAATTGTAGTGAGAAAGGTCCAGCCTTCCCCACATTTTAAAATAGATTACTGCTGCTTTTAGTAATTTATTTTCCCCTCAAAATATTTTTTAAAACACCTGTTTTCATACTGGAGAAAAAAACTGGCTTTGAAATTTCGATTCGTGTGCGCTTTATCTCAAAAATTCTTACTATTGAATTTTGCACATGCGAACAAGGCTAGTAAGGCTAATTACCATAGAAATAAATAATAATTTGTCATACGCCATTATGAAGAGAGTCTATTACCCGGAATCCCCCTCCTCCTTAAAGCTAAGGCCAAATCAAAGAATTGTTATATGCTTTTGTTGGTGAAAGTTAAAAGTTGCATCAAGTAGGCATCCTCTTGTGATGCTAATTTGATATTATGCTGTACAAGGTTTGCCATCTTAAATGAAAGCTTCTTCAAAAACTCATGAATAATTCATTCACGTCACTCAAATCAGTCACGTGGAGGAACTTTTGAGTCCGATGAAACACTGCAACCTCGTTCCCAGGGTCTCTCCTCTTCCCGCCCCCAAGAGCCGCCTCTCTCTCGCTCCAGGAGAGACCCTGGGAACGAGGTTGAGAAGAACTGTCGGTCAAAAGAAAACAATATAAAACAATACCCTCATTAGTGTTCTTTATAGGAAGAATACTAATGAGGCAAAATACATCTAGTTCAATTGCCTGGAACAACAGTAAAACAAAGAAATAAAATTCGCATTAAAAATACCCGTATAAAATTAAAAGGGAAATACTAATGCAAACACACAAACGTCGACAACAGCAAACAAATATATATGGGTTATTGGCCAAGCGTGAGGTCAAGATGGCGGGATATTGGCCAAGTTCTTTTTTTGCGTGTTTATGGACCGAGACGAAGTCGAGGTCCATAAACACGCAAAAAAAGAACGAGGCCAATATCCCGCCATCTTGACCGAACAAGCGTGGTCAATAAAGGATTTATTATATGACTCAAAGGACGCAATTAAAAGATAGTAAAACGCGGGACGAACGGGCTATCCCGAGCGGGTAGCCAATCACAGCAGGAGAATTGATTCATCTTGACCGCTGAAAGAGCCTGTCATATAATAAAGCAAAATAAAGCAAGAAAAACGAAAGCAAAATACAGGGGCGCCCAACGACAAGTTTCGGTAGATATATGTTCGGTGGAGGGTAATAGGTGGTTTGTACGTTACGTCATTTCCGCCATGTCGGAGGACGTAAACAATAGAGCTCTCATTAGCTCCTTTTGTTCGTCCACCAGCATTTGTTCGTTGCACCATTGTTATCTGTGTCTCCAGAGATTAGCTACAAACCACCTATTCGCCTTGCGCTTTCGGCGTCGATTAAAGAGTGAACTCGGATTTTCGTAACTGAAACGTGGCCTAAAAGATTCGACATTGGGAAATCATAGCCCCTGAGGTTTTCGGAAAGGTCGTAATTGCTGTTGTTTTGGCAGTCAAAAACGTCAGCTAACATTTTCGGAAAGAAAATAGTTCCCTAGAAAGTTCGTGGAAAGTTCATTCCAGCTTGTATTTTCTCAAAGGAAGATTTTGTTCCCTAACATTTTCGGGCGATTAGAATTTCAGCTAGGGAATCCGAACAGATGGACTTCTTCTAGCTTATGAAAACATCGCTTTAAACAGACTTCAAACACCATAAGGCACTTAAAAAATGCCATTCTACAGCTTTTGGTTGATTTGGCTCGTTGGGTGCTCCGATCCTGAAAATACAGAGAGCAAACTAACAAAACGACAGCAAAATACGAACGCAACTGATATAACTCCTAGGCAGCAAAAATTACAAAATACGAGAGCAAAACACATCGACGACAGCAAGAATGAAAAATCAAAATACGACAGCAAAAATACAAGCACAAAATACGATAGCAAAATACCTCGAGGACAGCAAAATAAAAAGCAGGTCTTCAAGCTGAATATAATCTGCTTTGCTTACCGCACAGCTTTGATTCCCTGGAGAAATAAGTATTTCATAAATAATGCATTCGTATCACTCAGCACGTGTTTTATTGGGTCTTTAATAATTCATGAAGGAAATACAAACAAAATTAATTTTTAATGAGTGTCTTTATATCTGATAAAGACACGGCTAAATTTTGCATCCGATTTTCTACGCCAAAATAACCCAAAATCTAAAGTTTAGTCAAGAATGGATCGACGTACAGTAAAGGGTTTTAAGCCGTTCAATAAATTCGCAATTCGTGTTTTATCAAGTCCTAAAACACTCGGCTGCCCCTTGTGTTTTAAACTTGATAAAACACTCCTGCTCATTTATTAAACATTACTAAAAGCACTACTGCTCGTTTATTAAACAGTATGCGTGTAAAATAAATCTAACGCACGGACCTTGGAATTACTTCCTCGTGGTGCTAAAATGTGTTTTGACTGACAGGGATATCCAACAAACTTTACTCAAACGCTAGACCGGGGTTACTGATGACGTTACTGTTTTCCTGTCACAAACGACGTTTCTTTTATTGTGTCCTTTATCTTAGGACTTATCATCCGCAGTGAGGACCATTGCGGAGTTTTTGCAGAAACCTTTGACGGAAGAAGTAATTCAAGGAATAGTGCACCAATGCTCGTTTGCGGAGATGGCGAAGAACCCTGATACGTACCTTGTATTTCCTGGGGCGGATGAAGCATCATATCTCCGCAAGGGAATAGTTGGCGACTGGAAAAACCACCTTTCCTCGGAAATGAAAAAGAAGCTTGAAGAGGAGTGCTTAGCTGAAGTAAAAGCACACGGACTAGAATTTGAATAAATGATTGCCTTTGTGGTCAAACGGTGGTTGGTAGGACCGGTTTGATTGTTGGACGCTAGGGTTCTGTTTATGGTAAGTCATATATAATAGGATGCTGCGTCGACGGAGAAAATAATCAACTAAACTTACTGGCACAAAAGTTCCCATCGAGAAATTGCGTTTTGAAACTAAAAATGATTGGCTGACTGAATTATTAGCGCACTTTTACTCGCAACTATAGCTTGGTATATATAAATAGGACTGAGTTTTTTATAGAGCTTTTCTCAATTTTAATTTTCTTAAGGGTTTTCAAGAACATTTATTTGTAAGCAGTAGTTTTTAACATTTTAGTTGTGCGATCACATCAGCTCTGCTGTAGTTTTGTCGTGGTTAAATAAATGTCATTATTACGAAAATTGTGCGGATCATTCTTTTGCTGGTACAAGAGTTAAGTGAATGTAAATTCCAGATCGCCCGCCACATTTTGGATGCATGAAAATCTTAGTTACCAGGAGAATTTCATAGATGAGATCATGACTTGGAATCTGGTTTCATCAAACAATTAAAACTTGTGAAGTAACGGCAAAATATGTGCACTACATATATTAATCTTTATTTAATGTAACTGAAAGACTTCAGATGTCATGTTATCATCATGACCAATCTCTTGAAAGAGAACACATCTAAGCAAATTCTATCGGGACAAACTGCCTGATGGGAAACGGAACCTTGATAATTGGCAGTGTCACGTGAGTGGTGGTTTTGCACACCAAGTCATCCATACAGCCGCACTTGTGAACATGCTACGGAAAAAAAGAGCCATATGGCTTACCACATTTTTCTTATCACTGTTAAACACGTTGTAACACTGTACAAATATGAACTGTTTTGATCTTACATTGCTTCGCTGAGTCAAGTTCTGGCCTCTCTCTCTGTCACGTAGCGTTGCCTGACAGAGAGAGGGGCCTAGAACTGGACTATGCTTCGCTCTGTGATTGGCCATCAAAACTCGCGCCACTTTCTTAGCCAATGAGAAGCAAAACCAAAACCAATCCCGGATTTGCACTTAACCGCGGTCAAACGTAAAAAAGTAAGAAAAGTCCTGAAAAGATAAGGTTTTTACGTTGAGAGCTCAAAGATGATAAGTTTTTCTTCAGTCTGTGAGTTTACTAAATCATTTCATGAATTACTAAAAAAGTTTTAGGAACAATAAGGTGAATCGGTTTTCCTAAAGTCACGCATTGAAACAGAAAACAAAAACACACCGCGCCGAACAGTTTCCCCATTCTTCGCTTAAAAAAAAACTTTAAAACTTTTTTAGTAATTCATGAAATGATTTAGTAAACTCACAGACTGATGAAAGACTCATCATCTTTGAGCTCTCAACGTAAAAACCTTATCTTTAAAGGACTTTTCTTATTTTTTACGTTTGACCGCGGTTAAGATTTGCACGCGCCTATTTCCTGCGATTTGCACCAGTTACGCGTAATTGATTTGAGTTCTGATTGGCTGTGTGCCTCTGTTGTGATTGGCTGGAGTAATTGCTTTGGTTTTGGTTTTACGACACTCAATTGAAAACCAATCTACTGTGTACGACCCAACGCAACATCTTCTCAAATCGAAACGATTGAAATGTATTAAATAAAACTCGCTATTGGCCCGTTTGTCTTATGTGGTTCCTGCTCAGTAAGTCAGATGCTACAGCCTTCGTCAGAGGGTTTATTAGCAATAAAAACGTAAAGCTTGTGGGGTGTGGCCGGAGTGACAAGGATACTTCACAAATTAATGTGATCAAGTAAGCTGAAGCCACTCTAAGGGCACTAAGGCCACAAGGTAGCGGGCATTACCCCTTAAACCTACCAAGGGGTAATGCCCGCTACCTTGTGGCCTTAGTGCCCTTAGAGTGGCTTCAGCTTACTTGATCACATTAATTTGTGAAGTATCAGAGAGGTTTATTAATTGAGTATCGTGAACTTAAAAACAAAGTTATTACTCTGGCTAATCACAACAAAAGTGAATAGCACTGACAATGAGCCAATCAGGGCTCCAAACAAGCACATGTAGCCGGCGTCAAGCGCGGGAAAATACGTGCGCGAAATGTTTAACGGACTACTCACAGAGCGACGTATCAACCAATTCTGCGCCTCAGAATGTCTGTAATCGTTTTACCTATTCATCGGACGTTCAGACATATACTTCTAGATTTTCTGATGCTGGTAACTTATATGTTAATAAATCAAGACCTTTCAAAAACAAAATTCACCAATGCTTACTTGCGGTACTTGGTGATGAGGATGATTATGTTGATGCCCCGACGTTAATCTTAAAAATTGCTTATTATGATTAACCAAACTCTAGCTATTATTATTACTTCCTTATGTTCTATGTCTTCTTAAAGGTTCTTGCTCTTCTCGTGTAAATGCTACCCATCTGTGAATGTATGTGTATACCTAGTTATTTATTTATTTGGTTATTTACTTATTTATATATGTTATTTCTATTTATTTATTTATTTATTTATTTATTTCATCAAACTTTTGTTTGCCGTTGTTTACTTTTTTGAAGCCAGTCTCACTTGCTTAAAAAATTGCTCTTAACTTCGTGCCAGGAACATGTCCCCAATGAAAAGGCCGTTTTTTCCCAACTTTCAAACGCAGGAAGCTAGTGCGAAAACTTCATATAATTTCACAATTTGTGGCTACAATTGTAGATATAGCTTTCCTCTTGAAAAGCCCGCTGTTTAAAACATTATATACGACTTGGGAAAGTCAAAAGAGCGAGTATTATTAATGCCCTGCAGGCAAATTAGGGCCGTTTCTCTCTTATTCTCGGCTATTCAAAGTGCATTCGCATTCAAATTTTGCCGCTTCAGTGCTCATGAATAAGTAATGATGTCCGGCCATTCTACCCGATGTACTTTTTTTTACTTGATTTACTAATAATTTATTTTGCTAAATTTGATTGTAAGTTACACAACCCACCTCGATTAGCTTTGCTACATGCGGGTTGTGTATTTTTCTAAATTGTATATTATAAATTATTGAAATAAAGTGAAGTGAAGTGAAAGTGAAGTGAAGTGAAAAGTAAGAACAAAGCCTTAAACACGAATTACATTCCACACTCAACTAAACCAATCTCTAGCGTAACGAATGCATGAAATGGTCCAAAGCCAGCAAATAAATGAAATAAACCTGTGGCAGGTTTTTCGCAAAACCTTTTACCTGGAGGTAACAAGTGAAGTATTTCACGAGTTTAAGACCGCATCGCTTGTTAAACATGCAGCAAGTGTTTGGCCAGAAACAATCAACTGCTGAGGTGCATTTCTGAAAAGAAAAAAGTGCAAATCAGAAAAGCAAATTGTCATCAATGTAAACAACAGGCCTTTAAGTTTTAACCATGCCATTTTTAGTCGTGGATACGCGAAGCGTAGGAAAGACTTTTGTTGGGGCTCAGAATATGCAAATTTGTCACTCACTCAGATGTAAACAAATCGATATGTCAACGGCAGACCAATAGAT
>JAEMWC010000272.1:780000-790000 GCA_016490735.1 Pachyseris speciosa
TGCGAGAAGAATGGGGAAGAAGCATTTGAGTTACTTCGCACGTCTACTATGCCGCGTGCTAAGCAACATTTCCAACTAGATCAAAGCATTCCACTAACACTGGAAACAGAGACCTTTGCAGGGGTCTTTTTTGATGGAAATTCCACCTTAAATTTTTGCCTCTTATGCTTGGCTCGCCTCCTGAGGACAGATTTTCTCCCTTTCGTTCCGTACGGTTCGTTTGACTACTTCAGCAGTGGAAGAATGACTCCTGTTGTCTCCTGGTTGATGAGCATCAAAGGGAGATAGCTGGTAGTCGCTGGTGCTCAACATTGAAATTGTCAAAATAAAATTTCGTTATTATGTTTAAAACAAAGCGAAATCGGTTAGCACGTACCAGAGATAGATTTCCAGTATTTAGGATAACCTTGCTATCTGTGTCAGTGTTCTTTTAAAGTTCGGCTAGGATGGTTTCTTAAATCTTGTACAGTATGTAGTTTCTTGAGTTTTTTTTTTAATCTACTTCCCATTCGTCGCCAAGAAGACTAAACAATTACGGTCAAATACGTTCCTTGCTTTCATAAAGTGTTCATAGGGAAGTGCTATGATCTGAGTAGTCATAGACTGCAAAACAGTCGGTTTTTATTTTCGTTTTCTGAAGGCGCGAGCCTCACGCCTCCGCAGGGCGTCTCTCCCCAGTCTCATTCTACGTTTTCGCCCACACAAAAATACGCCTGTCTTGCAGTCTATAGAGCGTTTCCAGTGACACAAGTAAATAAATTAAATCATTAGCCAATCAATAGATAAAATCAAGAAATTGTGGTATTATAGAAGAGCATTAAGATAAACAATATGTCAAAGTCTCAGGGCCGTGCGATGATCCCGTACTCGAGTGTGACATCTTTAACCCTTTTCGATCCAAGTGGGTGCTATTTATTTCACCAGATTTTGGGCAATAAATGGTCTGGGGCTCTTAACTTCTTCATACATGGAGTTATTATGAAAATATCTGCTGTCTTGAAATACTGGGGACCCAGGCTTTAGAGTCACGTGATGCACCCGAGTGACTGTTGTTTGTCGAGTCAGTGGAATCGCTTGACTGTGGTGCAATTGTCAGTTTTAGAGTGCTTTTCTGAGCCATTTTCCTCTGCAGAAGCCCCCATGCTGGCATCATTAAGCTAGAATGTGGGTAAAGGCAAGCCTTTGAAAGAAACCAGAGGTGAGAGGCGGTTTTATGTTGATGGAGATGCCAAACACGCTCTGTTGTGATGATGGTGGCTCGATATGGAACCTGTCTCTCTTGTCTTTCTGCAAGTGGATTCGGGGAGCTAACGAGGCAATGTGGGCTAGTTCTGACCGCTAAAAATACTCATCGATGCAACATTTTGCTGGTAGCACCGGGTGGCTCAGCACTTATCGAAAAACTATGTAATGAACTGAAGGAGAGTTCTATGCTCGCGGCGTGGTTACAGTTCCCAGAATTCTTTTCGGCCGTGAACGAGTCCAGTTAAGACACACAAGATTGGATCTCAGAAACGGGCTGAAACGTGGCAGGCACCAAATGTGAGAGAAACGTTTCATAGCTGATAATAAGGAGAGAGCTTGAGGTTTGCTGTAAATGTAGAATCTTGATATTTGGGCAGTTTTTCTTATTAAAAAGTTGGCCACAAAAATGTGTAAATTTTGGTGTTATTCTCTGGCCAAAAAACAAGCATTTTGGGCTTTGCTGTTAAACGATCGGTGATATGCAGCGGAATTCTGGTATTGTAGTCGTTATTTTTAGCTTTAATGATTGCTAAAACACAGTTGGTCCTATTCACACAATTATTATAACGTTCTGACAAACTTTAAACAAGAAATAAACCATAAAAAGGAAGCAGTATTTATCATCACATATGTGTGACGTTGGATGGAAAAGAGTTAAATGTGTTCCACTAATTTTCATTAGAAATTTTTTGATTGAATATTCCCATTCCTCAGCTTAAATAAGTGAATGAACGCCAACGGGAAGAACAATGAGGAATGGCAATGGCCGCCAACAATAGCAAGAAATCTACACGTACTGCTCTCCATGACACTTCTAAGACGGACTGTTCAATTATGCCAAAAATAGATCCTTGACCAAGAATTGTTGATTTCACTTCTTTTTTCCCATTCCAGGATCGTCACGCATTGTACGAACAGCAAGTGACTAAAACTCTGGAAATAGCATTCTTTTCAGATTCAGGCAATGGGTTGCCTAATACTTCGGAAAATGAACATTCAGCAAATAATTTTGTTATGGGTTGTTTCCGTTCTGAGCAAAAACGCTATTAAACCGAACGAGGCGAATAAACCCACCACCCCCACTTAAAAGGTTCTTTTTTATTTCGTTCCTTCCAAAACATCAGACATTTAAGTGATTTTTGTATAGAGGTCAAACTCTTTTCTGCCATTTCTGTTTGCTCCGTACTGGACAATTTACCGAACACGTTTTTACGCCGAATGTAAAATTTCGTGATATTTTCCGTGAAAAGCTAATTCGATTTCGTAATTCCATTTGGCTGTTTACACTCAGTTGTGTTCTGATCATGAGATGAAAGTGTATTTGGACTGCGAATTTCTTGCTATATGTCATTTTGAACGCGGATTCAAGGCTTGTTTTCTATTACTGTTGATGCATTAACCAAAAAATAAAAAAAAACGACGTCTTCGAACACCTGTGGTAATGGTAGTGACACTATGCAAACTGGGAGTCATGGCCGTGAAGATATAATCAAGGCTTGCTTGGAGCAATTTGTTTGGTAATTTTTCAAGATTTCTTTTGTCCTTTGCTTTTTTCTTAGAAATTGCATGTATTTTCCGTACATCAGCTGACAAACACTTTGGACGTGGAAAAAATGGTGACAGTATCATTGAACCCGACATGCGTTCTAGCCTGAATCAGGGCGTCACGCACTAGTCATTTATTTAAAACGTCGGGATACAAGCCATATAGTTATACAGGAACGTTATACAGGATCTTTATAAAGCCAATGGTTTCATAGAAGAGCATTTATTTCAGGTTCAAGGAATGATTTATTATAGTTCGTGAAATATTCTGTACAGTAATAAAGTATACGGTGTGACTTGGTGACCTTTGCAGAGTCTTCATTATGAAACTTAAATTTGTCGTATAATTCTAATTTGTAACACAAATGTTTCTCTATCACTACATTCACCGCAGCATCAGATTTACCGAATTTAAACTTTAAATCAGTATTTCGCAATTGGAGGCCGGATCTTGAAGCAACAGTTTAACTTTTTGCTCAAATGTCAATATGCTAATTAGTTCAAATTTCAGAGAAAATTCTCAGATTTTCGTAGCGTTTTTCAAAAGGCCCGCTGAACTCGTGCAAGAAGAGCATTTCAACATTACACAGGCATAAAATGAACTTGATTTGACTCCGGCCACATACTGCAAAGACATTTTGCAATTATAGACTAAATCTTGCTTCACAACGGCTATTGCCAATCTGCTTAAAAAGATATGTTTTTCGCAGGGACAGCTATCGTCTGCAGCCGAAAAACGGACAAATATAGAGTGCCAAATACTTCTCCTTTTAACATTCGTTTCTAATTCCTGAAGATATAAGTTTAATTTTTTAACGCTAGGGCGTTTTCGCAATGCGATTTTTTGGCAATTGTTTCGGCCAATATTTGGCCAGGGAGAGCGCGAAATCTATTTTCTCAATATCCCTGAAAGTCGGCCGTATTTAGAAAAAGAAACCCCCAAACCTTTGAAAAGTCATAAATACCTCTCTATGAACTCGAGAAAAAGGTTAGTTAAATAAATTTTTTAAATACTCCCATCGAGCGCATTTTTCTCCGGCTTCTTAGATACAATGTTAAAAATGTTCTCTATAGGCTGGATTTAGGTGAGGACTTTGCGGCGGTATTTTTCAAAGTCTATAGCGCCTTCGTTTCGCCGGTTGTTGTTTTTGTCGTAGATTTTCCAGTGCTGATATGATCCCTTATTACTCCTTGGAGAGATCTGGTAATTTGTCCAAAGAATAACACCTTTTTTTCAGTCTGTGTTACCGAAAATCCCCCACCTGTGATACGGTTTGCAGCCAATCTCTGGAGACACAGATCACAATGGTGAAATGAACAAATGCTGGTGGACGAACAAAAGGAGCTAATGAGAGATCTTTTGTTTACGTCCACCAGCATGGCGGCGATGACGTAACGTGAAAACCACCTATATTCTACCGTCAAGTTGTGGCGCGTGCGACGGCGTCGAGACCATTGATTTATCGCGTTAATAGCGCTGACAGATAAACTCCTAATTATTGCATGCAGCCTGCTGCTTTGTCACGTTGCAATCTTGGACACAATTTTGGACAATTCAAATGAAAACAAAAATAAAACTATATCGTTTAACTTGACGTTTCGTATGTTTCGACATACATCTTTAGAAGTGACCGTTAGGAATTAAAGTAACAACTAAATTTGAAATTTAAGATAAGTAACTAATTAACAATAACCTTGACAGAAGCTAAAAATAATTTGCATATAAAAGATGCAAACTAATAGAGATACAGATTTCGCTGCTTACATTTTCATTTAAGGTAGGTTTCAATTCTCTAATTAATAGAGTCTCCTTTATCTTGCAATGAGTATCTGACCGACCTTTCGCCAATATCTCAAAGTGGTCCCATTTTAAGTTGTGACCAGTTGACGTGACGTGGTCTGCGATAGCAGATGCATGACAGCTACCCGTGATCGCTTTAAAATGTTCAGTTTTTCTGTCATGCAATCTGCGTGTTGTTTTTCCAATGTAGAAATCCTGGCAGTCCCAACAACTAGCTTTATAAACAACTTTTGACATTTGGGAACGGTTAATTCTATCTTTGTAAGGAAAAAGAGACTTAATGCGATGAGCGCTTTGGAAAATAACCTTAAGATCAATACAGCCATAAAATTTACTAATGCAGGTCTTCAGTTGTTTGGTAATAATTTTGCTTTGTACTCCTAAATAAGGTAGAACTAAGATTATTTCCTTTTTGGGGACTGTGGTGGTTGGAATCTTCGGTCTGTTTTGTTGCCTGTTCAGAACATCATTAATGTTGTAATTGACAACACCAGCAGGATAACCGTTTTGTAACAACAACTTCCTCAGTTCATTTAAACAAGACCGCAAAAGAGAAGGTGACGAGCACATGCGGAAACAACGAAAAGTGAGCGTGCGGATGACGTTTACTTTGTATTTCCTAGGTGTGAAGGAGTCCCATTTTGTGTACAGGCCGGTAAAGGTCTTCTTTCGGTAGATGGATGTTGAGAAAGTTTGACCGTGGCGTTTGATGAGAATGTCCAGGAAAGGGATTGTATTGTTCTCTTCAAATTCAATGGTGAATTTGATATTTGAGTGACAGTTATTGAGGTAGTGTAGAAACTGAGTTGCTGTGATTTTACTGTCGAACAAGGTGAAGGTATCGTCAACGTATCGAAACCAAATAGAAGGACGAACGTTGTTGTTAAGAACCCATTTCTCTTCAATGAAAATGGCACATGAAGATATTGGCCAAAACAGGACCTAAAGGAGAGCCCATAGCCACACCGTCAATTTGATCGTAGTATTAGCCATCAAATATGAAATGGCTTTTCTTTGTGGCAAACTCAAGCAGAACTTTCAAGACTGAGCGGGGCAGTGTTGGCGGGATTGGGGAGGGCAAACAATTTGTCAAGACAAATTTGTATTGTCTCATTAAGTGGAACGTTCGTAAATAATGAACTAACATCAAACGAGCACATTATTTCGTTGTTATGGTTATACGTCTTGGCCCAGTCCGCAAAACTAAAAGAGTCCTTGATTGTCAACTGATTCGTGGAGATGGGCTGAAGTATGCGTACAAGATATGATGCCAGATTGTAGTTGTAAGTGTTTATAGAGGAAACAATTGGGCGAAAAGGGCAACCAGGTTTATGAACCTTAGGAAGGCCATAGAGGACACCAGGAGTAGAACCACATGGTAGTATCTTATGGAGGGTGGCATCATCGATGATTTTGTCCTTCTTTAGTTTGCGAAGATACGATATTAAGCTGTCTTCTCTAGACTTCGTAGGGTTCTGCGTAAGTTTTCTAAATTTTGTTTCATCTGAGACCAGCAGTTTCATTTTATTCAAGTAATCAAGTTTGTTGATGATTACAACCCCGTTCCCTTTATCCGGTTTTGTGATTATAATGCTGTCATCTTTTCGCAAATCAGTCAGGGCTTCCCATTCCTCTTTGCTGAGAATGTGTTTCTGTTTTGAGAAATCATACGCATAGATGTAGCCATAAGATATCTGTTTCAGCTGACATTTGAGTCTGTCTTAGTTTTCAGCTGACAAAGGTGGCCCGAATCTCTTAAGATCACGGAAAAGCAATTCAAACGAACATTTGACATCATATCCATCCACTTTTTTGGGTGGTAGACAGAAACGTAATCCTCTCGCTAATACCATTTTCTCAGCTTCTGTCAAAACTCGATGTGAGTAATTGAAGATGATATCATCACTGTTCAAGTTTGATACAAGTGGTATTCCACATTTCCGTTTTAAATTATTGAATTTCACCTCTAGCTTTCGCGATTGGCGATCCTTCAACTTGGATGCTTTGCTCTCGAGGGTAGAACAAATGTGGTTGAAATCAAGAGGCACGAGCCCGCTCGTAAGACTCCTTGAAGAAGGAGTCTTACGAGCGGGCTCGTGCCTCTCTTCAATCTGTCTTATCCCCGCTTGATTTCAACCACATTTGTTCTACCCTCGAGAGCAAAGCATCCAAGTTGAAGGATCAAACTTGAACAGTGATGATATCATCTTCAATTACTCACATCGAGTTTTGACAGAAGCTGAGAAAATGGTATTAGCGAGAGGATTACGTTTCTGTCTACCACCCAAAAAAGTGGATGGATATGATGTCAAATGTTCGTTTGAATTGCTTTACCGTGATCTTAAGAGATCCGGGCCACCTTTGACAGCTGAAAACTAAGACAGACTCAAATGTCAGTTGAAACATATATCTTATGGCTACATCTATGCGTATGATTTCTCAAAACAGAAACACATTCTCAGCAAAGAGGAATGGGAAGCCCTGACTGATTTGCGAAAAGATGACAGCATTATAATCACAAAACCGGATAAAGGGAACGGGGTTGTAATCATCAACAAACTTGATTACTTGAATAAAATGAAACTGCTGGTCTCAGATGAAACAAAATTTAGAAAACTTACGCAGAACCCTACGAAGTCTAGAGAAGACAGCTTAATATCGTATCTTCGCAAACTAAAGAAGGACAAAATCATCGATGATGCCACCCTCCATAAGATACTACCATGTGGTTCTACTCCTGGTGTCCTCTATGGCCTTCCTAAGGTTCATAAACCTGGTTGCCCTTTTCGCCCAATTGTTTCCTCTATAAACACTTACAACTACAATCTGGCATCATATCTTGTACGCATACTTCAGCCCATCTCCACGAATCAGTTGACAATCAAGGACTCTTTTAGTTTTGCGGACTGGGCCAAGACGTATAACCATAACAACGAAATAATGTGCTCGTTTGATGTTAGTTCATTATTTACGAACGTTCCACTTAATGAGACAATACAAATTTGTCTTGACAAATTGTTTGCCCTCCCCAATCCCGCCAACACTGCCCCGCTCAGTCTTGAAAGTTCTGCTTGAGTTTGCCACAAAGAAAAGCCATTTCATATTTGATGGCCAATACTACGATCAAATTGACGGTGTGGCTATGGGCTCTCCTTTAGGGACTGGTCATTATTTATCGGGAGGGGGGGGGGCTGGTGCAAATAGGGGGTGGGCCACCATTTTTTATGCATGGCTTAAAGGGGGGGCCATTAAAAAATATGCAAACGTTTTGCCAGCAAAAATGTTAAAAGCTGCATCTGGATGCCATCAACAAATACAGCCTATTAAAATCGCTTTAAACAACAACTTTTATTAACACTTACATGAAATGCTATGTGACCAAAAGGCAAGAGAAACAGTTCTTTTTCAATACCACATACCTTTTGCAATATACCTCTATCAAGTCAGATATAAATAGAGCGACAGTGCCTGGCAATGCCTATTTCAGTAAAATCGAAAAATTCACACAAGAACATAGTGAGAGTGGAGAAATGTACATGGAGTTTTTAAAAGGATCTTGCGTAAAGGAAAAGAGTGAAAGGTGTGAATATTGTGTTTCCAATGACTTCTGCTGCTCTGCTGACCTAAAACATATCCCCAGGCCATATCCCGATGCCCAAAGACCTGGTCTCCATTATCTTGCTACGAAAGACACCCCAACTGTTGGCAGAAGTGTGGATGATTTCCACCCAAGGGTTCAGCTGAAGGCAATTTTCAGAGAAGATAACTCATTTTTTGATAATCCTGACAACATCACAGATTTCTCGCAGAAATACGTGGTTACTGAAGACGCCATCAAGTTGTATGTCAATCACATGAAACTTCTATCTTTAAGGAAAGAAAAACGATCAAAAGAAAAGGCCGAGCAACGTGAAGAAGAAGCTAGAAAGACATACAAAGACTATGACTGGGAAGGAATGTTTCATGAGAGGAGCCTTTCACAATTGAAAGTTTTCGAGTTAGATAAGTACATAGCACACCATAACCTTGGAAAATATGGAACAAAAAAGGCAAAGTTGGAAGCAATTAAAGAAAATATCATCCAAGAACTTGCTAAACGCATTGAGAGAGAGGACGATGGGAAGAGCGACAATCAGTCATCTTCTGATTCACTCAGTAGTGAATCAGAAGACGACTCAGAGGATGAAGACTGTGTCCTTGCAGAGATTGGTATTTCAAGCTCTGAAGAGGAAGAGGAGTCGACTGAAGAAGATGAAATGATTAAGAGCACCGAGAACTTTAATGTCAATACGACAATTGTCTACACACGGTCTGGGCGAAGAGCAACTCGAATCCAAATTTAAGGTAGCTTTAAATAGAATGCCTATCAGTTGGACATGGTGACTTAATAAAGTACATACTTTTTGTTTCATGCATACCGGAGGACATGGGGGGGGGGGGGGGGGGTCAGCAAAAATCATGTTAAAGTAAAAGGGGGGGTCAGCAAAAATCAAGCAGGCATATTTTACATTGCACCAGCCCCCCCCCCCCCCCCCCCCCCCCTCCCGATAAATAATGACCAGTCCCTTAGGTCCTGTTTTGGCCAATATCTTCATGTGCCATTTTCATTGAAGAGAAATGGGTTCTTAACAACAACGTTCGTCCTTCTATTTGGTTTCGATACGTTGACGATACCTTCACATTGTTCGACAGTAAAATCACAGCAACTCAGTTTCTACACTACCTCAATAACTGTCACTCAAATATCAAATTCACCATTGAATTTGAAGAGAACAATACAATCCCTTTCCTGGACATTCTCATCAAACGCCACGGTCAAACTTTCTCAACATCCATCTACCGAAAGAAGACCTTTACCGGCCTGTACACAAAATGGGACTCCTTCACACCTAGGAATTACAAAGTAAACGTCATCCGCACGCTCACTTTTCGTTGTTTCCGCATGTGCTCGTCACCTTCTCTTTTGCGGTCTTGTTTAAATGAACTGAGGAAGTTGTTGTTACAAAACGGTTATCCTGCTGGTGTTGTCAATTACAACATTAATGATGTTCTGAACAGGCAACAAAACAGACCGAAGATTCCAACCACCACAGTCCCCAAAAAGGAAATAATCTTAGTTCTACCTTATTTAGGAGTACAAAGCAAAATTATTGCCAAACAACTGAAGACCTGCATTAGTAAATTTTATGGCTGCATTGATCTTAAGGTTATTTTCCAAAGCGCTCATCGCATTAAGTCTCTTTTTCCCTACAAAGATAGAATTAACCGTTCCCAAATGTCAAAAGTTGTTTATAAAGCTAGTTGTTGGGACTGCCAGGATTTCTACATTGGAAAAACAACACGCAGATTGCATGACAGAAAAACTGAACATTTTAAAGCGATCACGGGTAGCTGTCATGCATCTGCTAT
>JAEMWC010000272.1:795000-815000 GCA_016490735.1 Pachyseris speciosa
ACATGATCTGTATTGGGGGAAAATGTACAGGCGAATAAAGTCTATTGGGCGCGAATTCAGTGTCGTGTGTTTCGCGCGCGAGCCACGCCAGTAGGGCGTGTGAAGCGAGAGAAAAAAGTCTCTCCCCAGTCTCACTCTACGTTTCCACCCTCGCTCCAGACCTTTCGCTTGACAAGACCTTACATAAGGAAAGTTAGTCTACTTACTCATCTCAAGTGGTCATTCAAAAGTGAATGCACCATGTTAAAAGGAAATATAATTTGAAGACATCATTGAACTGAAATAGGCAACCCCTACCCCCCCCCCCTCCTTCCTTTTTCACAGTGTCCCTGAATGTCACTATCAACAAATTTAGGGGGGTTTAATTTTCCAACTATCATTTGAAGCATTGATCCCATCCATACATGGACGCAAGGTGTAAGACGGATTTGCCGAAGATACTGTCACCAGGCATTTAAGAATCGGCAAACAACACACGTTAGACGTCTAGGTAAAGCAGAACAGTTTGACATGGCCCCATGTTAAATATGTAAAAATGATGAACTAGAGTGGCAGAATTAATTGTTTTCCCAATGTAGACCATGTGATGTTACCCTAGAGAACTGTTTCTTTGAAAATTCGCCTTATTCACGTGCATGTGTACGTATAATTTATGAAAAGACAAAAGGCAAACCCCTTTGGGAAGATCACATGGTCTACATTGGGAAAAGCTAAAAAGGTCTATTGACAGATTATTGATATATACGTGGATATATTCAGTGATCTTTAATCTTGTTATCATTTAAATATTTCTACCACTAAAAAAGGAGAAACGTTTTGAAAAAGCTTCTACTTGTTCCCCTGTTATTTAAAATCTGCTTGCAAAGGTCCTTTCTCGATAACTCAAAACTCTTCAGAATTGATTCTGAAGAACCTCTAGGGACGTAATGAACCCTGGCTGTGACCACCCCTGGTATCCAACTGCTCTCAGCACGAGTAGTCGGCTTGGCGTAATCTTCTAAATGGACTACTGATCGATAAGACCACATTCAGGCACACTCATAAGAATATATTAATGACCGACAGTAGTCAGATTGAAACTGGTAAACTCTGGTAACCTATTGATTTGCGAGCTCTTGTTTCGGTCCATTTTACTCCCATTTATAGAGGAGACTATTGGCCGAGTAACCTGCTAAAGCCAGGTAAGTGCGACCTTTGTACTCAAATGACGTTATATCCGTGTTCCCTGTTTGTATGGAAAACGGCTGGTATGTAATGAACTGTGATCCGTTAAACCGGTATACGACCGAAGTGTTATAGCGGTTGGCCACAGTAAGGTAGGTTAGTCCACACATCACAAACGGGTGCCAGGAATAAGCATTATGAGTTGGAATGGACTGGAACAGCATGAATTTGCTGCCGTTCCATTTGTAAATGAAGGAGTCAATAGAGTATCTATCTATTTTTCCATCGTAACTGTTGGCAAAAGCTAGGTATGTGTCACCATTGATGTTGAAAGGTTTTACATCATTGGCTCCATGGGTCTGGAGAGACTGGGTTTTCACAAAGCTGTTCGCTGAGTACTTGTAAACAGATGATGACGAATCCTCCATGCTTGCGACAGCAATAAATGTTTCATTGTTTATTGTAAACGCCGTTGATGCAACAACAGGGGTTCTTTTGTCCTGCCAAAATGCTTCAAACTGGTTGTTCTTCCATTTGTAGATGAGGATTGAATTCTGAGAAGTAACGGCAAGGAACAGGTCTGGAAATATTTTGAAGAAATTTAAACTCTTCCCTCCGCTTATCGAATTGTTTTTCAAAACCACAAAATGATGTCCATTCCACTGATAAATGGCAGATTTAAAATCATTATGGAAATAGGAAACGCCAAGGAAATGTTTATCAGCTATCATGAAATACTCAAATCCAGTTGCAAACTGAATGTCAAAATATATGGCCTGGTGGACGGCAAACTTTCCAGTTGAAGTGTTCAGTTTGTAAATCTGAGATTTGTTGCTTTCCTGGCTCCCAGCAGCGAAAGCGAGGAACAGATTTTCATCAATACTAAACTGTTCAACTGCCATAGCTTTAATGGTTGGCAGATCTTGATATTTTTCGAAGCGATGCAAATTACTGGAACAATCTTAGTAACAAAGAACAAGAAACAAACAGTAACAACCATGTTATTAATTACTAAAGGCACTCAACAGCATATTCTTAAACAATGGAGAAACATAGTATTTCAACTAAGAACTAAGAAGTCTAAAGTACACATACACAGCAGTTAACATTTAAAAAGGAGACTGATGGCCAGAGGGTTTGGTCATCAATGATGATGATGATGTTGATGATGATGATGATGATGATGATGACGGTGATGTTGATGATGATGATGATAATGGTGATGATGATGATGATGATGGTGATGATGATGATGATGATGATGATGATGACGGTGATGATGATGATGATGATGATGATGATGATGACGGTGATGATGATGATGATGATGATGATGATGATGCTGATGATGATGATGATGATGATAAGGAGGATGGGGCTGAGGAAAAGGATGAAAACGGAGCAGCAAATTAGATGTACATCATTTAACTGGCTTTAAGAAATGGGATGGCCAATTACATACCAGAACATATCAGTTCCTGTTGCGGTGCTTGTCTCCCAATGTTCCTTAATACTTTTGGGAAAAAAAGTCAATAAAACTTGCAAATTATACCTGAACATACGTGGCCATCGCCGATATATCCGGTGTTACAGGTGCAATTGAAGTGTCCAACAGTGTTTATACAGTTCGCATTCTCACTGCAGTTATGAGTGCCGCTGCTGCATTCATCAATATCTAGGTAATCGGAGAATAATATAGGGGAGTTTAAAGGATCAGGTAGGGATAAACTTGGACTCCATAATTTGAACACACAATACTCTGAGGATAAATATATATGCGATGGACGCCATCACAAGACTGAAATTGTTTTTCCACTCTTCGTTTTCTCATTTTGCGCTCTACTTTGGAGCAAGACGACACATCACCCAACTTCATACCCTCTAACATTAATGTTCTACCACTGTTTTCGAAACCCAAGCCACGAGGATGCCATCGACTTTAATGTTTACTCCTGCAATAAAATTATCTTCTTTCACTCCAAGTTATTTTAATTGCTGTTGTTACTTCGCCGTTATCAAATCACCCGAAGATAAAAATTTCGCAGCAATTACAGAAAGAAAATGATGAAACAGAAAAATGTGGCACTAGGCCAGGAGCAAACAGAGCTAAAAGCGAGCAAATGGCGTTGACGTCTGTAGGCTAAATGCATTTAGCACCAGTCAAAGACAGTAAACCATTACCTGACATTAGATTATTCTAATCATTACCATTCTCGCAGTTTTCTCCTGCAAATCCAGATGAGCAGACACAAAGGTATTTCTTGTCCGTGTATCCATACAGGCATTGAGCGTTGTTGAGACAAGGTTTAAGGAACGAGCATAAATTCTGAACAGGAAAAAAAATTAAATAACACACAGCTATATTTTTTATAATATTTGATCTGCATTTATATTTTTAATTTTTTAATTACGCATTGTGTGAAGTATTTTAGAATATCATATAATTTTATTAGCGCCATATAAATTATTATGTAATGTTTAATAAATGAGCAGGAGTGTTTTATCAAGTTCCATTCAGATATAACGACACTCATTAAACATTAATTGTTTTTGTTTTCCCTTCATGAATTATTAGAGCGCTTTTCAATTGAGTGTCGTAAAACCAAAACCAAAGCAATTACTCTGACCAATCACAACAGAAATAAGAAGTGCAATGAGCCAATCAGGATACGTAGCAATTACATGTAGCCGGCGTAGAGGGCGGGAAAATACGCGCGTGCAAATCACAGTTGGTTTTGGTTCTCATTGGTTGAGAAAGTGGCGCGAGTTTTCCTGGCCAATCAGAGAGCGAAGCAATGCAAAACCAAAGCAAAACCATAATTACTTTCGACACTCAATTGAAATCCGCTCTAATGAGTATTTAAATATTATTATTATAAAACAAATTAACTCAGCAACATTGCTGGGAATGATACTGTCCCTGCTCAGGTGGCAACAAGCCGCCTTAGATTTCAAGGAAGAATTCATTCAGTCCCTAACAAAACCGTCTTTTGAATAGTTACTGATCTTGACCGCACACCAATCTGTTCCAGGTTGCCTTCCAGTCTTCTTAGGATGGTTACCAACTGAGACTCCAATGACAACTGGGACTACTTTCACCGACTTCAGTTTCCATAATGTCTTAATCTCAGTCGCTAGGTGACGGTACTTTTCAATCTTTTTATCTTCCTTGCTTTCCACCCCACTATTCCCAGGGAAGGCAAGATCAATAATTTGGCACTCCTTCTCTACATTGTGCACAGTGGCAATATCCGGACGATTGATTATGTTGTAGATGTTTATCCGTTTAAGCTAAGATATTCGTTTTTCCGTGACACTATCATCATCATCATCATCATCATCATCATCACCATCATCATCATCATCATCATCATCATCATCATCATAGTCACTGTCATACATGAATACTACCCAGTCAGACAGATTCTAAAGCTGCCGTCAGTAAAAAACGCAAGCAACGGAGTTGAATTTCGTGACTAGTGATGGATGGCAGAACAGCCTGCCAAGACTTGTTTCCTATACTGAACGACTTTCCTCTTTTTTCTTCGGTCTTTCACCAGTGTCGCCCTATCGATACTTTGTGAAAGTAATATCTACATAAGCTAAAGCTTTCAATTTATATTGTCAAGGAGGTTATGCTTAGCAAGTACATTAATCCCCTTATGTCGTGTTACCATATATAAATCTGAATTTTCTTCAAATCTGATTTTTGTACCTCTGTCGCTCCGTAAGTCCAACCAGGCCTGATTTGAAGGTCTTCTGGATGCTGGAAGTGATCAGAATTACTCAGCTCGCATATTACTTTGTTTGCATCGGGTGGTCCAATGTTGACTGAAACACACTCGCTCCTCATGAGGCAATAATATTCGCATTCTCTGAGTCTATTCGGAATGGTAAGATTCGAAATCACGTGACCATCCAGATAACGGCCAATTTCTATTGGCTGAAATTTGATAGTGCGGCAGCCCCCTACAAAGAATACGAAAATTATTAAGCAAAGATCGTATACATAAAATAATATATGTGTTTAGCCAAGCCTAAAAGCGACGCTCTATAATTTTTTTACTGGCATAAACAGAAGTCTGCTTATCATATGACTCGTCCGGCCCCGCTAACGCAGTGCTATAGAAATATGCAAAGGTGACGTGAGCCGGTCCTTATAAACAAGCCGTCCACAACCGCACGAACAACTTCGACAATTTTGTGCCCCAACTAATGAGCAACCGCGGGAAAACTTTTAGGATACAGATGAGTTATTAGATAGCAAACGTTTGAAAAAAAGAATAATCGTCTTTCAGATGAAAGTGTAAAAGAATTGTTCGCCGAGGTCAAAAGCAAAAACAGAAAAGCGAAAACACAAAGATCGTTGCGGATGTTTCTGTGAGGTTTCTTGTATTGGAGAAGGTGGAGAAATAAGACAGGTAACAAACATATCTTGTAGTCAGTTTGAAAAATTGCTAAGCAATTTTGACAAAAATGGCCGTATAGAAAAGACAAAGATTAGTACGAACTCGAGAGTTTAGATCAGTAAACAATCATTCGGATCGTTGCTAACCATAAAGTGCCTTGATAGTTTTACTGTTATTTCTCACGTCCACCGAGTAAGTTTCATCAATTAAAGATTCTCAGCGGCAAAACATGATCCAGTTACACAGCAACGAAGACAGCGCTTTTAGAACCTTGCCAAACCACACGAGCTTTTCTCTCGCAGCCTCGTACCGTATAAAATTAGCAAAGCCAGCCGCCAGAACATTTCGTTGTTATGAGCATTCAAACGCTGGTTCTTACCGGTTCAAACAAAAAAACCCTGAGAATTTTAAAAACAAGTTAGAAAGCGAAACGTCGCCGCTTACCAGTTTTCGTTGTTTCAATATAGAGGCCTTAGAAGAAGGGTAGAAGCGACAAGCGACATGGCTCCGAAAACAGGCGACAATCTTCTCCCAAAACACCGAAAACCGACATAAATTGGCAGCGACAATTCACTTTCCATTCCTCTTTGTTTTCATTGCGACAGCGACATTTGTCCCTAACGAAACAAGCGACAGACAGAGTCGTAAACGAGCGACAAAGCGACACCAGACCACCCTTTGGAAGGCCTTAGTATAGTCTCCACCTTTTTTCCGTGAAGGCAGAAGCGCGCTAGTGTTTTTCTTTTTACATTTTCTTGACAGCTCTTAGACAACTTTCTGTCAGATTTTGAGACATGCATGCATATGCATTTGATCGTTTTTTTCCCCTTGAGTTTGAGTTTCTGCCTTCAATAACAGTAAGCTTTTAAAACAACAACAACAACAACAACGCCAGCTTTATTACCAAATAATAGTTGAACTTAATTTACAACATAATCTAATAATACAGGAAAGGCAACATTTACTCAGAATAACTGGAAAGCTAATCGAGCTGAGTAAAACTAAGTAATGTTTGAGTGTAGGAGATAGGTTGGCACTAAAGCTAGAGCAGAGCAGCTAATAATTCAAAAGAAGAAGACAAATAAAATAAATAAATAAATAAGAGAATAAATCAATAAGTGAATAAATATATACCAGTTGAAAACTCATGCACAGTAAGACTGTAAGATGTCAAACTTGACTTTGTTTTTAAACGTTTTAAGGGGGGAGGTGTTTAATGCTTTCCTCAGGGTGATTCCAAACTTTTACAGCTGCAAAGGAAATCTCGTTTCCTTCAGTTTGTTATTTTATTTTTCAAAAACGTAGTTCGACACGCGATTTCTCTCCGAAAAACGCAGGTTGCCCACATTTCGAGCTGGTGTGATATTTTGAATTGATTTTAAGCATGCCCCCGAACCTCCTTTGTTGACTCACGCTAACCCGTTCGAAACCGTCCGCCCTCCCAGTTGCAAACTTGCTGCGCGGGCCCTGGCGCTGTACATCTAAAAAATATTATGCTTGGGTGAGACAACTGAACGTCCATAGAAATGTGTCGGTGTTATTTTCCTACCTGGCTGAGCATTACAGTGATACAGACAACCGCACCAAAGGAGACACACAAAAAAGATATCAAGCGCGTAGAAGAAACAGCTTGCCATAGTTTAAGTAAGTCAAGTAAAACTGTGACGCGTTCATACCGAATCATTCACCAAAGGCATGATTGATGCGAAAACAAGAAATATATAGGCAGGCAGTGATGGTATTAATTATTCATCACTTAGAAACATTTATTGCCACATCGTGTGTCATCATCTTATGTCCATATGTTTGTTGTAATTCTTCTAATGGTGGATTTGCTAAAAATGTATTATTATTAGAGATTTTTAATTTTTTTTTTCACAAGTTCTGACCTCTCATGCCTATTTGTTGGTGGGCATGGAGGACTTTGTGAACTAAACCGAGACGAATAGTAACACTGGTAAAATATAAATAAATAATTACTCTAACAAATGAATAAACGTCTAAAGAGATAAATGAGTGGATAACGTACAAATGAAGTTTCAGCGTCCAAACAGACCTTCTAGAGTAGTGCTTGATTTGAGTGAGAATTGGCAAATTAGGAAATAATAAAGTTTAAAACGAAGTGTGGTTTGTGTGTTTCTGGGGGTTGGAAGCAGCTGTTTATAATAAGTGCCAGGGTGAGAAAAAAAAATGACATTTTCACATTTAAAAAATTAGTAAACATGTTATGTCCAATAACAAAACAAAATACCAAATAAAAATAAAAAAATTGTGCAAATAACAGTCGCCAACGGTAAACCATCAACGCACGGGACGGGAGGGGGGAGGCGAGGGGGGGCTGCATCGCAGTAAAAAAAAAAAAAATAATAAAAAAAAAATACAGTAAACATCCGCATATAAGAACACACGATTTCGGAGGTCAGGCTGATTGAGTTCTTATTTATCGGGTGCTTGGTGACAAATCAGCCTCAAAATGTTCTTAAAATGTTCTTAAATTTTTATTTAGTAATACTATCCAAAACATGTTGCTAGAGGTATAATTAGCATATTTTAGGAAAACAAACTAGATAATTTTTGTAGGCAAAAAGTACTCAATACAAAAACAAGACGGCTTGACAGCTGATAGAGTTATGTAGTTATCTGACAGCAAACATAAACTTACATGTTTTGTAATTATGACACTTTTTCCATTTTTATAAGAACATGTTACAATTTTCAGGCTGATCTTGTTCTTATAAAAATGGGGCTTTATTGGCAAAATTTCAGCCTGGTGTTCTTAATCCATTTGTTCTTATATGCGGGTGTTTACTGTAATACTCGGGCAAAACTGATATACCATTCGGTTAAAGACATGGTAAAATTCATTTTATTATTTAATGTCTTGATTTAATTGGTTTGATCCCACAACTCGCCTAATCTTCCATCTGATCATTTTATTGCATCTGTGGCCAACAAGTTTCATTCGGACAAATTATCTTCGCAGAAACAATGCAATTATTATGGTACAAGGCTGAGAAACAACGCCATCTGTTTAGTCCTAGTTTCCAGGACCGTACAACACGTACACGTTTTTTTTTATTTTATTTTAATTAATAAAATATTACGACCCTTTGGAAGCCTTATTAACTGGGTTCCCCCGTTATTTGCCCACGCCATTACGCTAATATGACGAATATCTCCCAGCTTAAGAATCAGGGTTCCATACAACATTTTCTTCATAATTAAGTATTTTGACAATTTGCGACTCGCTCGCACGTAAAGGGTAATTTCTCAGTCCTTTTCTTAAAGTCGAATCGACAGTTTCCAACAAGAACGTATTTTACTCAGTCGATTGTGGTGTCAGAAGTGAACATTCACAAAGGATATAATTTTGAGCAGAGTCCTCATCAAGGCTATAATCGAAAACAGCAGCTGTTGATATTAAGTGCAAGAGTGAGAAAAAAACTGACATTTAAAACAAAATTTATTTAGTAATTATGATATGTCTAATTAAAAAAAAAATTAAAGACAAACTAAACTTCTCCAAATAACATTCGCCAACGGCTCGCAATATTTGGGACAATTCTGAAATATTAATTTGGTGTTTTTCCCAGGTAGCCCGCAGAAAACAACGCAATTATTTGTTTATAGTACGAGGCTGAAAATTGTGCAACGCCATCTGTTTCGTCCCAATATTCAGTGGTGAACACGTATAAGTTTATTTTATTTTTTTTTTCCTTTAAATCTTTCCGGTCATCAGACCTTATCAACAGAGAATGATTCTCTCTTGACCTTATTTGGGTCCGGAGTAAGCCAAGTGGTTTGTTTATGTGCTTGTCAGGGTGGGGGGAGGCGGAATTGGGGATGGGCGGAGAGGGGTCGGTCAATTTGGTGTCAGTCGCACCTCCCCATTATTTACCTCTAAGTATCCTCAACACCCCCCACCCTCAGGACGAAAATACGGCTTTGCTTTGCCTCGGGCGTCACCCAAAGAAAATGATTTTGCTTTCCTTGTTTTGTGATTTTTTCTTCTGTTTTGAATTTTAAGGGGGCAATATACCTGAATGCTACATTTTTGCCACTTTTTTACCTTTAAACCTTATTATCTTCTCGAGATTTCATGCCGTCCAAAAAACCCATCATAGTTTTGTAGCACATAATCCCATAAATATCTCAAAAATTTTGGGTGATTTTTACAGTGTTTGTGAGGAAGAAGAGAAGGTGAGAGGGAAGTGGGATTGAAAAATGAAGATTTTAAGGTGATTAAAAATTAAATTTGGAGGTTAAAAATTAATCGACAAACACCAAACAGTTCGTCCTCAACCTGACATGCACCCGTGCTGTAGTGGACTGTCTGAGTGTTTGTGTATGCCTTATTTTCCATTTTTAATTTCTTCATCAAATCACTTCTTATTTCATCAACATCCAGGTATAATGCCCCCTTAAACTATCTGCCTCGGAAACAGTATGCACAAGGCCTTCTAAGCTACAATTACATGGGTGAAGGTAGGGGGAAGGGCTCCCGCAAAGGGAGATACCCATCACTGCACAACTTAAAAAAGGGGGAGGTGGTATAAAAAAACCAAATAGACATAAATATATACTCATGTCAAAATTAAATATATAAATTAAATATGAACATAAATACATGCAAATGATATATTATCCTATTTCTAATTGCAGTGCATCTTGGGAACATTTTGTTTACGGAAGTCTAAGGACAAGAAATGGAGGGGTGCAAAATAGGATGGAAGTGGTCAGCTTGAAGCCTATTAAGCTTATACAGTACCAGTACTCATCAAAAGATGGGTCTGTCGGAAACAGGGTGATTAGTGTAACCGATTGTGAAATCCCACCGGAAACCGAGCGTCGCGTCATGTCTGCTCTAAGTGAATAAGTTTCTTTATTCCTTTTGTCTGAAATATCTTCAGCCAATCAGCTTACGTTAAATTAAGGTGTGCCATAACATGAGACAACAATGAACTGTGGTTTTTTAGTGTGTTACGAGTGCAGTGAGAGATCGAGATTTAGCTGACTACTTTGTTGTGCACGCGGACTGCAAATAAAATAACTGGAAGAGAGAACAGCGAAAGTGTGGGCTCCTGACTTATTCCCCACATTAGTGGCACCTCCGACGGGACGGTTTATTTACGACTATGGAATCTAAACACAAGGCTCTTGATGCCGAGCTTCAACTTTTAACTCTAACGCGCGGCAAGACTGACGCCGTTGTCAAGAAGGGAAGCAATGACAAAATAGTCCGCCATCGAGAAGCTTTAAGGAAGATTGTGGCAAACATCGAGGATATAAAACTGGACATTGAGAAAGGTAAGCTTGAAGCGGCAGAAAGTATCGAAGATGTGAAGGCATGGGGGGCAACGATCGAACAAACGATTGATGAAGTAGATTTGCAAATAGGAGACTTAACTCGTTATCTGGAAGATCTTGGAACTAAAGAGAAAAATCAAAAGCTAGAAGAGGAAGAAGCTATCCTTGCCAAAAAGAGGGAGGACGAACTGCAATTTGAAAAGCTGAAATTTGAACAGAAATCTAAAATGCTATCATTAGATCAGCCTACTGCGAAGTCTCCCAGTAACTTGAGTAAGGGAAATGTGAGAATGCCAAAGCTAGTTATCACAAAGTATGACGGCACCTATGAAAAATGGCTCTCCTTTTGGAATAAGTTTGAAGCTGAAATAGATGCAACAGATATTCCACCGGTTACAAAGTTTGCCCATCTAGAGGAATTATTGGAAAGTAACGTGTGTGAAGCAATTGATGGCTTGCCCTTCAACTCCGAAGGCTACGAACGCGCTAAGAATATCTTGAAATCTAATTACGGGAAAACGAGCGAGATCGTGCGAGCTTACATCGATAACATCAATGCGTTGCCGGTGATATTTGGAAGCCAACCAAATGAAATCCACAAGTTTTGGCAAACTTTGAACTATAATGTTCAATCTCTAGAAACCCTGGGTTGACTTTCTGGTTGTTTATCTATGGTGCGTGGGGTTCTAGACAAATTACCTGGCATAAAAGCAGATCTCGTGAATGGGAAACCAGGATGGCAAGACTGGGGATTCGCGGAGCTAATGCGAGCGTTAGAAGAATGGAAAGCTATCCATCCAATGGCCGTAAATGAGTCAGTTGGCGAGATCTCTCCTTTACCGAATTTACCCCTGCGTTTTCGGCCTCCACGACCGCCGCGTCCTCCTCGTACTCCTCGCGAGAATAGTTTCTACGCGCAAGAAGGCGGATCAATCTCACGAAACGCGTGTGTTTACTGCGATCGCGTGACTCACAGAACCTGGGAATGTGACATTGTGACATCTCCAGCAGAACGCAGACGAATTCTACAACGCAAACGCTTGTGTTTTAACTGCACTGGAACACAGCATAATGCATCGCAATGCCGTAGCCGCACATCTTGCGTACACTGTAAACAAAGGCATCATTCGTCCATTTGCGACCGTCAGACAACAGCTGGCCGCCAAGCAACAACCAACGGTGGAGTGGCGTTAACTGCGACCCAAGAAGGAGAGAAAGTTTGCCATCCTGTTGTGCTCGTCAAATTGAATGGCTTGACTTGTAGAGCCCTTTTGGATACCGGGGCAACTGCCTCTTATGCCTCTGGATACATCTTGGATCGATTAAATCTTGCACCGTCATGCACTCTAACGCGTCAAGTACAAACTATTGCGGACACCGTTACCAAGCGAACAGAAACCTACAACGTGCAAGTGAGTGACACAAAAGGAAACCACATCTTCCCTCTCAGCGCAAACAGGATAGACCGGGCTGAACTGTTGTGCGTGGAAAATCCAAACTACAGAGAAATGATCAGAAGATACCGACATCTGAAAGGCGTGGACATGGAAGACACTGACACAAAGAGCTTACTTTCGGTTCACGTTATTCTGGGCGCGAGTGATTACGCGAAGATTAAAACGTCGACATCCCAGCGCACTGGAGCCATCGGAGAACCTGTAGCCGAGTTCACCCTCTTCGGGTGGACCATTATGTCTCCAGGATCAGAGCAAAACCTTGACAGCATGTTCTTGGCCCAGACGACTTCAACCAGCTATGAAGAGCTCTGCCGCATGGACGTCCTAGGCCTCGAGGATAAACCAAATGGAGATCAGAGTGTGGTGTACGAAGAATTCATCGAACAGCTCAGCCGCAGCCCCGAAGGCTGGTACGAGACCGGCCTTCCCTGGAAAGGAGATCACCCTCCCTTGCCATCTAACAAGTCCGGAAGTTTGAAACGTCTCGGAAGTCTAGTCCGACGACTGGAGAAAACAGGAAAGCTTGACGCCTATGATGCAATCATTCAAGAGCAGCTACAGGAAGGGGTTATAGAGGAAGCAGAGATGGCAGCCTCTGAACGAGAATTCTACATCCCTCACAAGGCTGTCGTAAGAGAGAGCGCCGAAACTACTAAGATGCGGATTGTGTACGATGCCTCAGCAAGAGCTTATGACTCAGCACCCTCCTTAAACGACTGCCTGGAAGTTGGACCACCCCTACAGAATCAGCTCTGGAAAGTACTCTTGAGGGGAAGATTTCATGCAGTAGCCCTCGCCGGCGATATTCGCAAGGCATTTCTTCAAGTACGTATCCGCGAGCAAGACCGAGATGCACTGCGTTTCCATTGGCTGGACGACAAGAATCCCTTGCGTGTTCGCACTTACAGGTTCACCAGAGCACTCTTTGGCTTGGGACCCTCGCCTTTCCTGCTTGGCGGAGTAATCCACCAACATTTAAACACCTGTAGAACTGATTTCCCTGATGCTGTTGCAGAAATAGAACGAGAGCTATATGTAGATGACCTCATTACTGGCGGGGGGACTGTCCAAGAAACGGAACAAAAGAAAGCCACAACGACTGAAATATTCCGCCGGGCCACCTTCCATTTGCACAAGTGGTACTCAAACATCCCTGAATTGGAGATCTCTGAGGACGCCGAGAATGAAGATGAATTAAGCTATGCGAAACAACAACTAGGAGTAAAGTCCAGAGAGTGTGGCCTCCTTGGCTTAAAATGGAACAAATCGACGGATGAAATTGCAGTCACGATTCCAGAAGAATTTGCTCAACCTACTAAACGAGGGATTCTGGGAAAAGTAGCAAGAATCTATGACCCCCTTGGCCTGATCGCGCCAATCACCTTGCAGGGAAAGCTGCTTTACCGAAGCGCCTGCGATGAGAAATCCGCCTGGGATGCAACGTTATCTGTGTCTTTGCAACAGCAGTGGAATAAGTGGGAGCGTTCTTTACCACCTGAAGTTTCCTGCCCAAGAGCACTGACCAGCGCCCAAGAACCAATCGAGAGAATTGAACTCCACGCCTTCGGTGACGCAAGCGGAAAAGGCGTTGCCGCTGCTGTGTATGCCGTCGTCAAGCAACCAAGCACTTTAAATCAAGGACTTGTCGCGGCAAAAGCAAGACTGGCGAAGCAAGGCATAACTATACCTCGCCGAGAGCTGGTGTCTGGTCACATGGCTGTAAACCTCCTGAGCAATGTACAAGACGTGCTTCAAGGTTTCCCAGTAACTTCGCTGCATTGTTGGCTCGACAGCAGCGTTGCCTTGAACTGGATACTGGGTGGAGGAGACTACAAGCAGTTTGTAGCTAACTGAGTACGGAAGATTAGAGAGCATGCTGAGGTTATCTGGCGGCACGTACCAACCGAAGTTAATCCTGCAGATCTTGCAAGCCGTGGAGGATTGGTAACTAAAGAGAACAAACTATGGTGGAGGGGACCAGAGTGGCTTAGTGACCCTAGGAAATGGCCAGAAAACCTCGTCACCGCACCCAGTGAGGAATCAAACCAAGAGGCGAAAACCACAAAGGAACTGTTCGCCTTGGCCGTGAATTCTGACGATGAGCTAGACGAACTCCTTACTAAGAGCTCATACTGGAAAACCTTACGAGTGTGTGCCTGGATCATGCGGTTTGCCCAAAATGCTAGAACAAAAAGAGCAAGCAGAACAAAGGGTCCTCTCACAACAGAAGAAATCGAAAGGCAAAACCTCTTCTGGATGTTGCGCGCCCAGAGCCAGGGGACTGGAAACTTGGAAGAAGACCGACTGAGTCTTAACTTGCAGAGAAACAAAGATGGATCGCTAGAGTGCCGTGGAAGACTACCAAGTCCCTATCCGATCTACATACCAGACAGTACGACGTTTGCTGAGAAATTGGTTCAACACGCCCACAAAGCCACTCTCCATGGGGGAGTGGGGCTAACTATGGCTAAAATCAGAGAGGAGCATTGGATCCCACGCCTTAGACGCCTTGCAAAGAAAGTCATCAAGCAGTGCCATGGATGTAAGCGTTTTCAGGCAGTTGCTCTAGCAGCACGACCACCTGGTTTGTTGCCACCTGAGAGAACAGAGGGATCAAGTCCTTTCGAAGTTGTGGGTGTTGACTTTGCCGGCCCTATTAAGTACCGTAAGTCTTCGCGAGCGGAAGGGAAAGCCTATTTGGCGCTTTATGCCTGCAGTTTGACGAGAGCCTTGTACCTGGAAGTCTTACCAAATCTGGAAACCACTACCTTCATGGCAAGCTTAAAGCGATTCATCGCTAGACGAGGACGACCTTCGGTGATTTTCTCAGACAATGGAAGGACTTTCGTAGGAGCGGCAAAACTGATTAAAGAAATCCAGAAAGACGAGCAAATACAGGATTACCTAGCATTGGAGAAGATCACTTGGAGATTTAACCTGAGCCGAGCGCCCCGGTGGGGCGGCCAGTTTGAACGGCTGGTTGGCCTTTTTAAACGCGCTTTCTACAAAGTGATTGGTGGAGGAATGCTAACCTGGTCAGAGCTGTCCGAAGTTGTGCTCGATGTGGAAACTCACTTAAACCGCCGCCCCCTATCGTATGTGGAGGATGACGTCCAGCTCCCTCTACTGACCCCATCCTCCTTTATGTTCCAAAGATCTATTCGTCTGCCTGAGCGACAGCCGTGGAGAGAGGAAGATTATGATCTGCGAAAACGGCAAAAGTACCTCAGGACCTGTAAAGATGCTTTGTGGAAGCGCTGGACGCGTGAATACCTGACCGCTTTGAGAGACCGACACACCCACATTGTCTCAGGCAAACCCAGACCACTGAACGTAGGAGATGTCGTCATAATCCGTTCTGAAGACAAAAATCGGGGGAAGTGGCCCCTTGGTATCGTGGAAGAGCTGTTTGAAGGCCGAGATGGGAAAGTGCGAGCGGTAAAGTTACGTGCGGGGAAAACGTTCTTGGAGAGACCAATCCAACATCTTTACCCTCTGGAATTAGCCTGTGATAAAGTGCCAGAAAGAGCCGAAGCGCCGCCACAGCTTAACGCTGCAGCGCCAGTTTTCCGTCCACGGAGAGATGCTGCTGTGGCTGCTACCTTGCGTATCCATGATGCTATCGAAGAAGGAGAACTTTAAAATATGAGAACAGGATCGAACTATGATTTTACATATAAGCATTAACTGATTCAAAATTCTAAAGAACTATGACATTTTCTTTACATCGTTTTGTTCTGTAGTGTTACTTGTGAATGAGCTTATCTAGTTTCCTCTGTTTACATGTGCTTCCACGTGGAAAGCACATGGGGGGAGTGTGTCGGAAACAGGGTGATTAGTGTAACCGATTGTGAAATCCCACCGGAAATCGAGCGTCGCGTCATGTCTGCTCTAAGGGAATAAGTTTCTTTATTCCTTTTGTCTGAAATATCTTCAGCCAATCAGCTTACGTTAAATTAAGGTGTGCCATAACATGAGACAACAATGAACTGTAGTTTTTTAGTGTGTTACGAGTGCAGTGAGAGATCGAGATTTAGCTGACTACTTTGTTGTGCACGCGGACTGCAAATAAAATAACTGGAAGAGAGAACAGCGAAAGTGTGGGCTCCTGACTGATTCCCCACAGGTCAGTGGCTGTGGTAGACTATAGATAAACTGAAAAGAAATAAAAATTTAAGGCACTTGCAGTACATTTTTCCACATTTGTAGCACCCCCTTAGTCTACTTCAGTAGCTTGATACACCATTTAAAGCTACATGTACTAAGTTATCAGTGTACTGCTATGGCACCATTACGTTTGCAGATCTTAGCTTAATGTTCAACTGTTTTAGTATTGCATTCTTGACCCTCTGGTATTGCTTTTAATGGTGTCATTTAGTGACACTCAAAGTGCAGGTCTACCTAAAGTGGCCACAGCCATACACCGTTTTTTGACAGCTAACATCAAATAAACAATTATTTTACAAGCATCAAAAGAGATCAAAATGACCTGTACTTGAAGATGGTGCAAAAAACACAATAGCATACGTTATTTTACTAATAATTATTACTAATTAAAATTAAATGTTATCTTCTCTTTCTTCTCTTCTCATTCACTTAGGCCAAGAAGGGTGAGGAATCTGAAGGGAAAAAAAGCATTTTTGTTTTTACTTTTGTCTGTAAGATCTCGTAGGCGTTAAAGGTCTCCAACCTCCACTCTTAGAATAAAATGATGAAAAATTGCCACTGGAAAAATAATGATCAGAATCAAATTTTATCTTAAAACCTGGAAATAACAATCAAGTGTCAAGAAACAGTCATAGAAGGGCAACACCTTCACCATGTAGTCACTAGACAGTGCCTTACTCCGGCTTACTGCCTTGTTATGGATCAGTTTTAACCAGCTTACTTGCTTATATGTTGATCTAACCAGTCCTTGTGCTTCAGTCCATTGAGCCAGGAAGGCGGTAAGGCACTGGCGCCAAGTCTACAGCCCAACAGGGCTCCAGCTACAGCACCATTAGTGTCAGCATCTCCTGCCTGATCAAAATAATAACAAGACGATAGTTAGTTCTTCCTGAGGGAAACAGGATTAATACATGGGATGATGAGGATGAGGGCGATCATTGCAGTTACATGACTTGTATGAATACCACTAAAGCAGTAGTGAAAATAAAGCCTAAACAAATTCAGGCTTGTATACATATGTAATCGGGTTGAACCCACTTGTAACCTCTGCGATACCACTGCAGTTCTCTACCAACTGAGCTAACAAGCCAACTGGGAGATGGTTATTTTGTTAGTTCATAATAAACCTGTGAATGATAACTAAATTACTATGAATATATGAATAATTTATCATATAATTTTTACTTCAACTGTGGATTAAATAATAAGGGTGAGAGGGATCATCACAGTTATTTGGGATTAATACAATAGGCTATTTAATTTTCAAAGTCAGTTAAATTAAGCTTAAAGAGTTCACAAAGTTCTTCTTATTACTGAATAAAGTCAACCTCAAATCACCTCAAAAGTGATGGCCTCTAATGAAGAGCAGAAGTTATCCTGCCTGAGCGCCCAAAATCCTGCACCTAGACACTTGTATGTATAGCCTATTGCACCATCTTCGTCCAGCTCAAGATCAGATAAGCACTTTGCGTACATGTAAGACTTCAGTTCGTCTTTCTGTGCAGAAAAAATATAATACAACAGAAAATCGAAATCATGTGTAGGCATTGTTCACTCAAAAAATAATGCAGCAAACTATTCTTTACTACAGGGGTGTTTGTACCTCTTGTGCTGTTTGAAGTGTGTTAGAAGCATAGCCATATGCGTCTTTAACCACTGCCTCCACATCATATCTCCCAGACCCCTTCATCCAGTGCTTTCCCTGTAACATCATTGAGATTGCTGTTGTCACGGCAACACATGATGCAATGCATCTTGGGTCTGCATGCGTAACTTGGCAGGCTGCTATGGTGTTAGCAATCACTGTATCAATATCCCCAAAGTCCTGAATCCCAAGAACTGAAGTGCGCATGACACCTCCATTTGCAGCCATAACACGACCAGTTGATTCCCAAATGTGTTTTGCTGCCTGCAATAACAATCGTACACATCTATTTAAGCTACACTGTGCACAGCTGAGCAGTCCCTTTCCGGACAATAGGGAGTTTAAGAAGTGAGGACGGCGGCGGCAATGAAAACATCATTTCAAAATATAACTTCTTATTACTATAGCACTTTCGTGATCATTCCTATTTGTGCAACTTGTAAAATGTCGGTGAACTATCCAGCAATTAAATTTCTATTGACGGCATTAGAGGAAATAAAAAGAAAGAAAAATTTGCCATCATGTGCTAATGTTCTCGCCAAAACCTAAAATTTGGTCATTTCTTGCTCTAGAAAGGGACTGCTATAGCCAGCTGTGTAACAAATGTTTCCATCAGATCTTCTAAATTTTTCCATTTTAGCCCTAAAGTTCCAGTTTCAAGCCGTCAAAATGCCAATTACAATGCCAAAAACTTGATGGCTTAACAGTAATTTCCCAGCATCTCTCAGTAATATTGAGCAGGTAACAGGGTTTAATTTGCTTGAAAACTGAAGCTGATGCCACCTGGCCCCACCCTCTAACTGAATCTGCTTGTACATGTAACTTCATGAAATCATGAAATCTATGCGGTGAAGGAGTGTGCGGAATAAGGCCCTAAGTGACTTTTGATGTAATGTTAAATTCTCCTTGTGTTTGACAGGTGAATACAAGGAATTTTGGTAGGAGAATCTAGCAATTGATCAGAAGTCACTTAGGGCTTTTTTCCAGGCACCCCTCCAATTTACCATCAGTAGAGTGAACAAGTGTACCTGGTGTGGATCGATGAGAAACTGCCGGTGACGCAGAACATCGCGTGTGGTGCGACCAATACCTGGTTTAACAGAATCACCCAGTTCTTTAAAACCTTCCCTGCACCACATTTTCAGCTTTTTGCCAAAATCCAAAGGAATCATCTATTAATCAAATACAAAAATTAACAATAAATTGGCAATAAATATAAATTAGCATATCAATCAAAGTCTCACAGGGCAACTGAAGTGACTATGCTATAAAAACATTTCTTATATACAGCCATAACTGACTAAAACATAACCGGAAAAATCCTAAAGTAAAAGCTACAACTTACTTTAAGGGAGATCGTTTTTTAACCCTTTAACCCCTAAGGGGTCTCCGTTTGACGACAAAAATCGTCTGGCGTTAGACAGTCAGAGTAAAATCCATTAAGTCACTCTTAGAGAGGAGAGGGTTAATTTCTTGTCAAATAATGGCAAATATTAAAAATCTATTACCTTTCCATTGTTGTGAATCAGAGATATTAAAATCAGAATCATTTGATCTGAATCATCAGTCCAGTCCCCAAAATCATATTTTCTGCGATGTGAGTCCCTGTGTTTCATAGAGTACTCTAACTTTGGCAGCTTGGTTTCTGTGGCCACTTCTTGTGACAAATTTTGTGATTTGCTTTTCTCACAGAAACTGCCATAAATCTAAAGATTAATTAGAAAAAAAATAAAAAGTGTATAAAACAAACTTTTACAAAGAGCTTATAATATCTCAAAGAACAATTCAATTCCAAGGGACATGGACTTCACATGCCAGTCAAAAGTACAAATACATGTCATAAGAGGAATT
>JAEMWC010000272.1:820000-847500 GCA_016490735.1 Pachyseris speciosa
GTGCCGCATTTCTGCCGAATAATGCGACAATACAAGTCGAACGTGCGCGCAGAAATTCGGCAGCTGATTCAGACGTGGAATTTCTGTCGAATTTAATTAGTTTAATTGAATTCCACATGGTAGCATGCGACGTATGAACTCGGCATAACTTTCTTTACTTTGTTTTTATATTCCACCAAAAAATCTTGCTTGGATTACATCTATGTCGTTGTCCTCCCGGAAAGACTATTCGCACACGTCCATTCGATAATTGATAGTCAGCTGTCGATTACTCATCTTCATTGGTTTAAGTCAGTGTTTGGGTGATGTAATAGGGTTTACCATGGAGATGAGTGGAGGTGGGACAGGGGGCGGGGGGGGGGGGGTAGGGTAAAGGAGAGGGGCCCCATGATACGATAACCTCCACCCCTCAAAAGCACCGGGATGGACGGCACTCGGCTGGAAACATTTGATACTCAAAGTAATACTAACACCAATACCAATGCCATATTAATACCAGTGACTCGCTTTATTTCTCTAACGTATTGGCAAACATATTATACTTGCATTGGTCTGTTCACTTTCGCGAAAGAGGTCAAGTACTTTTAACTCCTTCAGAGTGATTTTTGCTTAAAGGAATGTTCGGTGCTAAAATGTAAAAACGACAGAGTGCTGTATCTCCACATCTGATAGTCTTAAGATAAATAAAAACTTTAAACCCGTTTTCTGACACTTTACTCACTAAAAGGACAGTGTTTTACACTGAGTCTCACCGATAACAGCAGTCCCGAAAAGTCTGACCTTCCTCCGTAAATCTCAGCACCCAAAGGAAGCTCCAACTTTAAACAGAACTTGTATCAATGGCGCTAAAGAGTGATTAACATTTTTCGATTCCATCAGTGTAGTGTTTTACACCGTTTTATAAGAAAGTGTTTTCGAACTGTTTCGTTGTTTTCTGTGTGACCTAAGCGTAACACTAACCTATCACAACAAATATTATCAAATAAGAACTATGGCTTTTCCTTCGCTTCCTTTTCTTCATTTAGGCCAAGGAGGGTTAAGAATCTGTAGGAAAAAAAGCAATACTTTCTTAAAACCACGCGATGTGATTGAAAGCTTCCTAATTAACGATTAGATTATGAGCTCGAGATTTCTATCGCGTGATAGCCAGCTATCACGCATTATCACGCATAAAACTCGAGAGCGAAAAATCTAATTGTTTTAGTATAAATCTACTAGTTCAGAACTAAACAAGTAAATTATCTAATTCCTCCTTCGAAAACGCGAGGAAGCAGCCGCCATTAACTGCTGACAGCCGCCGCTCACTATCTACAACAGAATCATTAAAACCCTAGTAGGTTTATGCTAATAAAATATTATAATTAAAAGAAGATATTTTTTAGGAAGCATAACTGGCTGATTTGTTGAAGCTTGGCTGTATTAATGTAACTCTGACGAGCAAAACTACTCCGATAACAAGAAATTCTCAAAGAATTTGTAAGCGGCCTTTTTGACCATCCGAGCCAGATCAATATATAGGATACACTTCCAGTCGATCGTAATTCAATGTTTGTTGAAGTTTGCATGACAGACGATTCGTGACTCCGAATGATGAAGACGTTTAAATTTCGATGTGCTGTATACGGAATGTTTACTGGCTTAGTGGTTTAGTACGTCCTCTTCGTACTGTAGCAGTGCGGCCCGTGGTTCGATTCCCCACGTTATCAAGTTTTTTTTCTTTGATCTGTTTTTTTTTTTCTATTCCTTTTCACTTGATTTTCTTTCTCCTTTTGTCATCGCTTAAATTGTAAGCTGGTTTTGCAATTTAACACGGAAAAATGGTGAACCGATTCTATGGATATTCACTACCCGAAATACCAACGCCAACTTCCGATTAAGCTTGACAAAACACTGGCACTTCGATTTAAAAATTTGAAAGAAAGCGAAGAATTTGGTATAAACCGGCGTCAAAAATCGTCAAAAATCGGGTTTGTGCGGTTTGGTTTATCAAGCTATAACTTAATTTTTCTTGCGATTCAGTCAAACCTTTTCAATATGTTGCTGAAAACCGATCAAAAGAAACGCTCTCAATTAAATTCCTTTGCTTTTGTATATTGAAGTAATTCAATTCCGGCTAAACATTTCTTTTGCAAAGGCTTTAACGATTCGTGACCTTTGTGACCACTCACGTTAATTATTACAAAATTCTCTAGCGAGGGTAACTGATGAGCAAGTGGCGATATCGGATAAGGTGTAGACTATGGACGATGAGATATGGGGGTCGCGCGTTCCAAGTCCTGTCACCGGAGAGTAAGGCGATATCGGATAAGGTGCAGACTATGGACGATGAGATATGGGGGTCGCGCGTTCCAAGTCCTGTCACCGGAGAGTAAACAGTTTGTTTATTTACTTGTCATTGTTTCTTCCTCTGGCCGAGAGGGGTACGGGGCAAGTGACGGACGAAACGACGAGAAAAAAAAAACGGGTAATGCAAGAAGCGGCTCGTCGCTAAGCGACGGCTGCTTGAAAAGTGAAGGAGTAACGGTTCACCACGGTACGCGTGATACACCACCGATCGACACATTTTCACTTCGGTTCAGTTTTCGGTTAAAATGCCAAGACTGAAATGGTGATTTTCTTCACCCAACTTACTTGCTTATCTTCTCATCTAACCAGTCTTTGTGCTTCAGTCCATTAAGCCAAGACGGCGGCAAGGCACTGGCGCCAAGCCTACAGCCCAACAGGGCTCCAGCTACTGCACCATTAGTGTCAGCATCCCCACCCTGAGAACAAAATACAACCAAAGGTTCAAGCTGAACTCCAGACGTTTCGCCCAGAGTGAAGCTAATTCGCCTACACTTAAAAGAATATCTAGTTGACAAGGAAATGGAAACCGATTTTGCAGGCTATAAACAGCTGCAGTATGGAATACTTCAATTTACGCTTTCAAATCAAGATGAGGGTGAGTGAACTCTCTTGAGTTTGTAGTGTGGGCGATCAGAAGCAAATCTCGTGCATCCCCATAGATGGAACATTTTCATCAATTATTTCAGTCAGAAGGGAACTACCTAGTCTTCGTTTATAAGTAGCCTGCATACAGGCTCTTCATTTGGGCAATTCAGAGAGGTTGGCGCTCGGTCAAACATGCTAAGGGCTTCGGTCCCTTAAGGCCCGTTTAAACGGTTTCAACACTGATTTGCTTCAACATGCGCTCAACCCTTCGTTGAACCGTCGGTTGCGTTTGAACAAGTCGTCAACATTGTTGAAAGCATAAAAAGTGTTGAAAGCTTGTTGAAACTTTCATTCAACTTTCATTCGGTTTAAACTTTCATTCAACATCGATTCAACTTTTCCTTTGTTCTCGAAAATGTTGAATGGTGTTGAAGCCGTTTGAACACTCCATTCAACAGTTGTGGAACACACGCACGCTCACATCAGCCCGTAAAAATCTCGACGCGAGAGTTTGGTTTCTAGTTCTTAGTAAGTCGCAATCAAATTTCTCAAAATGTTGGTTACTTTGTTGGCTTCAATGTTCTTGGAACCGTTTGAACGGTCTCCACGCAATTATGTTTTTGCGTTCAACTTTGGCCCAACATTTGTTCAATTTATGTTGAACGAATGTTGGTCGAATGCTGAAACCATTTAAACGGGCCTTTATGATGCTGACAACGCGAAAATGTAGCCGAATGATAAAGATCTACAACTACCTATGTACGCTTTAAATAAATGAATCAATTCCGTTTACCTCATAAGCTATGGCCTCCAAGGAAGCTCGAAAGTCCTTTTGTCTCAGCGACCAAAATCCCGATCCCATGCACTTGTAAGTGTAACCTATTTTACCACTTTCATCCAGCTTTAGATCAGCCAAGGTATCTGCATACATGTATTTCTTTAGTTCCTCCTGTGAAGAGAGATTTACGTCCTAAAATTTTGCGGCGTTTTATTCTGTAGGATATTTTGTTTCTGCGGGAAATTAATTTTGCGGATCGAGAGCAAAAATTAAAACCACCCATTCAGCCTCAAACCAAGCCTTAGATGTATGATTAGGCCTATCCAGATAGTAAATCGCGGAACATTTGCTCCTAAAAAGTGCATAAAAGTTGCTAGAAGGTTGCTCATTAAGTCAGATAAAAACATGTGTCACCAACATCTTAAAAGTTGCTCTCAAAATTAAGTGTTTCTTAGCACAGATATTGAATGGATGTCTGCCATTTATTGTATAAATAAAAAATTCAGAAACCCGTTACTTCAAACTGCACCGTGCACGCGGCCAACATATAGAATACAAACGCCTGATCTCTCACTCTCTTCTCCTGAAGATCACAACCTGGCACCCCCCATTGTTCCTGCGAAAGGATGCTACTTATCATTTTAAAGTTCCAATTCAATCACGATTTCAGTTTATTAGTTGAAAAAGTCGATCAAACAAACGAAGAAAAAGACACAGAAAGGACAAGCAAACAAAAATGGTTGGTTCCAATACCACACACCCTACTGAAAGGCAGCAGCAACTCGTAAAAACCAATCACTTATAAACACGACACATGGGAGAACAAAACTGCGAAGAATTACCACTGGTGCTGCTTCACTTGCATAATTAAATGCCTCGTCAATAACAGCCTCGACATCGTAATCTCCATCTTCATTCATATGCTTTCCTTGCAACATCAACGCAATTGCTGTAGTCACGGCAACACATGATGCAACGCATCTTGGGTCTGCGTGCGTGACTTGGCAGGCTTCTTTGGTGTTAGCAATCACTGCTTCAGTGTTACCGAAGTCATGGACCCCAAGAATGGAAGTGCGCATGACACCTCCATTTGGAGCGATCACCTGACCAGATGATTCCCAGATCTGACTTGCGGCCTGTAGTAACAATGGTAACACACTCAACACAACAAAATGTGGTTTATAAAATTCAAAAAGGAAGTACGAAAAAATAAAAATTACCAAAGCGCCGCTGGATCTTTAAGAAGCGCTGCGCTATATAAGCTATGTATTATTACCAGTGTTTCTGCAATCAGCGAAAAATGCCTCAAGTGGGTGCTTTCTATTATTTCTGCCCTTATGTTCTCTGCATCTCGGGAATGCTTTATGTCAGTCTTATATCTCGCCCTTAAATGTACTCCCGTCGGACCCGTCTGACCATTTTAGCATCCTGTATAGTGTCTTCACTAAAAGGATTAATAAATATGTATGTATGTAATGCCCGACACACTATGGTTTCCCGAGTATGATATTCCTGATAGAAAATTTATTTGCACTGCTTATGTCTATACGAAAAATTAATCCCCTACAACTCAGTCAATCAGTACATGACATGCACATACATGGTGTGGATCCACTAGGAACTGAGGGTGATGGAGAACTCTGTGCGTGGTACGACCAATGCCCATTCCTCCACAGTCGCCTAGCTCTGCAAAACCTTCCTTGGACCATGTCTTCATCTTTTGCGCAAAACCTAAGCGAACCATCTGTGAATTAAAATGTGAGGCTTATGGGATTTGGCTCAAACTGAGAAAGGATGGAGCCTCTTATAGTTAACTAGTTTGTCTGAGTTTTTGTCATTTTTACCGATATACCACAAGAGTTGCATATCCAGCCCTTGTTATCAGGTCGGTTTCCTAAGCCCAATAGTAACTAATCATGCTGATCAAGCAAAGTAAGCTGAAACAGTTGTGCAGTTCAAGGAATAAATTGCCATGTGACCACAGCAGCAGCACGTTATATGCTCGAGAATGTCTATAATCCTGGAGGTTAAGGCTCATTTTCAATTAGTTTTTTCAAGGAATAAATTGCCATGTGACCACAGCAGCAGCACGTTATATGCTCGAGAATGTCTATAATCCTGGAGGTTAAGGCTCATTTTCAATTAGTTTTTTCAAGGAATAAATTGCCATGTGACCACAGCAGCAGCACGTTATATGCTCGAGAATGTCTATAATCCTGGAGGTTAAGGCTCATTTTCAATTAGTTTTTTCAAGGAATAAATTGCCATGTGACCACAGCAGCAGCACGTTATATGCTCGAGAATGTCTATAATCCTGGAGGTTAAAGCTCATTTTCAATTAGTTTTTGATATCTTGTGACTCAGCGCGATGGGTGGGAAAAGGGGGATTGTGAGGGAGGGAGACATAATGATTAGCTTACTAGTAGAGTCAGTGGCATCCAGTGGAATAAATCAGTGTTATCTAGTGTTAAATCAAGGGTCAGTGATAGTGTTAGTGGTAGTGTTAGTGGTAGTGGTACTGGCAGTGGCAGTGGCAGTGGCAGTGGCAGTGGCAGTGGCAGTGGCAGTAGCAGTGGCAGTGGTAGTGGCAGTTGCAGTGGCAGATGGCAGTGGCATAAATCAGTGTTATCTAGTATTATATCAAGGGTCAGTGGTAGTGTTATTGATAGTGTTAGTGTTAGTGGTAGTGGTAGTGGCAGTGGCAGTGGCAGTGGCAGTGGCAGTGGCAGTGGCAGTGGCAGTGGTAGTGGCAGTTGCAGATGGCAGATGGCAGTGGCATAAATCAGTGTTATCTAGTATTATATCAAGGGTCAGTGGTAGTGTTATTGATAGTGTTAGTGGTAGTGGCAGTGGCAGTGATAGTGGTAGTGGCAGTGGTAGTGACAGTGGTAGTGGTGGCAGTGGCAGTGGTAGTGGTAGTTGAAGGGGTAGTGGCAGTGGCAGTGGAAGTGGCAGTGATAGTGGTAGTGGCAGTGGTAGTGACAGTGGTAGTGGTGGCAGTGGTAGTGGTAGTGGTAGTTGAAGGGGTAGTGGCAGTGGCAGTGGCAGTGGCAGTGGAAGTGGCAGTGATAGTGGTAGTGGCAGTGGTAGTGACAGTGGTAGTGGTGGCAGTGGTAGTGGTAGTGGTAGTTGAAGGGGTAGTGGCAGTGGTAGTGGCAGTGATGGTGGCAGTGGTAGTGGCAGTGGCAGTGGTCATGGTGGAGGTTGTGACAGTGGCAGTGGTAGTGGTAGAGGTAGAGGTAGTAGCAGTGGTAGAAGTAGTGGTAGTGGTAGAGGTAAAGGTAGAGGTTGTGGTAGCAGCAATGGTAGTGGCAGCTAGTGGTGGTGGTATTGGTAGTGGTGGTGACAGTGGCAGTGGTAGTCATAGTGGCAGGGGAAGTGGTAGTGGTGACGGTAGTGATAGTGGTAGCCGGTGGTAGTGGCAGGGGAAGTGGTAGTGGTTAGTAGCAGCAACAGCTGCTTATGTTGTATAAATATTACATGTAAGGCTCCTGATCAAAGTGTTTTGTAAGGCCGCCATTACACGTTGAAACTTTTAGCTGAAACTTCTGTGCAATGGCGCTGCGAAACAAGTTTCAGCAAGCGTTGCACCATGTTACATGGTCGGATTTGTGAAACTTTTTTCACTTCAGTAACAACGATCGCAATGGTGATAAAAACAATAGTTTCACCGTGTAACACCACTTCATGAAATTGGTCTCGCTACGGTGCGTAAGCCATGGATCTAGTTTTGTGGGATTTCGAGACCAGTTTCAACGTTCCTGAACAAGTTTCGACCTTTCATGTTATGTGGTGCAATGCGTGATGAAACTTTCTCATCGACGTTGCACACAAGTTTCAGGTAAAAGTTTCAAATGCGGCTTAACAGTATTGTGTTTCTAAACTTGAAGTACCTTCTGTAACCTTAAGTAACCAGTGTGTAAGTCAGAGGTATGTAAATGTGAAGTTCTGTGGGAATTAATAATTGAAGGGCTGTATGCAAAACTATTGTAAGTGATGATTGTGGTGATTGTTTTTAATTGTGCTCCAAAATAGGGGGATTGCAAGGGAGGGAGACATAATGATTACCTTACTAGTAGTGGCACCCAGTGGCATAAATCAGTGTTATCTAGTGTTAAATCAAGGGTCAGTGGTAGTGTTATTGATAGTGTTAGTGGTAGTGGCAGTGGCAGTGGTAGTGGTAGTGGTAGTGGTAGTGGTAGTGGTAGTGGAAGTGGCAGTGGTAGTGGTAGTGGTAGTGGTAGTGGCAGTGGTAGTGGCAGTGGTAGTGACAGTGGTAGTGGTGGCAGTGGTAGTGGTAGTTGAAGGGGTAGTGGCAGTGGTAGTGGTAGTGGCAGTGGCAGTGGTAGTGGCAGGGGTAGTGGTAGTGGCAGGGGTATTGGCAGTGGTAGTGGTAATGGTGGAGGTTGTGGCAGTGGCAGTGGCAGTAGCTGTGGTAGTGCTAATGGTAGTGGCAGTGGTAGTTGTAGTGACGGTGGTAGTGGCAGTGGCAGTGGTAGTGGCAGTGGTAGCGGTAATAAGACTGGTAGTTGCAGTGGCAGTGGCAATGGCAGTGGTAGTGGTAGTGACAGTGGTAGTGGTGGTAGTGGTAGTGATAGGGGTAGTGGCAGTGGTAGTTGTAGTGACGGTGGTAGTGGCAGTGGCAGTGGTGGTGGCATTGGTAGCGGTAATAAGACTGGTAGTTGCAGTGGCAGTGGCAATGGCAGTGGTAGTGGTAGTGACAGTGGTAGTGGTGGTAGTGGTAGTGGTAGTGACAAGGGTAGTGGCAGTGGTAGTGGCAGTGGTAGTGGTAGTGGCAGTGGCAGTCATAATGGCAGTGGTAGTGGCAGTGGTAGTGGCAATGGCAGTGACAGTGGTAGTGGCAGTGGTAGTGGTAGTTGTAGTGGCAGTGTTAGTGGAAGTGGTAGAGGTAGTGGCAGTCGCAATGGCAATGGCAGTGACAGTGACAGTGGTAGTGGCAGTGGTAGTGGTAGTGGTAGTTGTAGTGGCAGTGGTAGTGGAAGTGGTAGTGGTAGTGGTAGTGGTAGGGGTAGTGGCAGTGGCAGTGATAATGGCAGTGGTAGTGGTAGTAGCAATGGCAGTGACAGTGACAGTGGTAGTGGCAGTGGTAGTGGTAGTGGCAGTGGTAGTGGTTGTGGTATTGGTAGTGGCAGTGGTAGTAACAGCGGTAGTGGTAGTGGTACTAGTAGTGCTAGTGGCAGTGGTAATGGTAGTGGCAGTGGTAGTTGCAGTGACGGTGGTAGTGGCAGTGGCAGTGGTAATGGTAGTGGCAGTGGTAGTTGCAGTGACGGTGGTAGTGGCAGTCGCAATGAGACTGGTACAACTGTAGTTCCAGGGCAGTGGCAATGGCAGTGGTAGTGGTAGTGACAGTGGTAGTGGTAGTGGTAGTGGCAAGGGTAGTGGCAGTGGTAGTGGCAGTGGTAGTGGCAGTGGTAGTGGTAGTGACAGTGGTAGTGGTAGTGGTAGTGGCAAGGGTAGTGGCAGTGGTAGCAGCAATGGTAGTGGCAGCTAGTGGTGGTGGTATTGGTAGTGGTGGTGACAGTGGCAGTGGTAGTCATAGTGGCAGGGGAAGTGGTAGTGGTGACGGTAGTGATAGTGGTAGCCGGTGGTAGTGGTTGGTAGCAGCAACAGCTGCTTATGTTGTATAAATATTACAAAGTGTTTTGTAAAGCCGCCGTTACACGTTTGAAACTTTTAGCTGAAACTTGTGTGCAACGGCACTGCGAAACAAGTTTCAGCAAACGTTGCACCATGTTACATGGTCGGTTTTGTGAAACTTTTTTCGCTTCCGTTGCAAGACAAGTTTCATGAAAAGTAGAACTGCTTTCTACTTCTGCAATAGTCACAACGATTGCAATGGTGATAAAAACAATAGTTTCACCGTGTAACACCACTTCATGAAACTGGTCTTGCTCGGTCTTGTCATGCTATGCTGCGTAAGCCATGGATCTAGTTTTGCAGGATTTTGAGACCAGTTTCAACGTTCCTGAACAAGTTTCGACCCTTCATGTTATGTCGTGCAATGTGTGATGAAACTTTCTCATCGACGTTGCACACAAGTTTCAGGTAAAAGTTTCAAATGTGTAACTGCGGCTTAACAGTATTGTGTTTCTAAACTTGAAGTACTTTCTGTAACCTTAAGTAACCAGTGTGTAACTCAGAGGTATGTAAATGTGAAGTTCTGTGGGAATTAATAATTGAAGGGCTGTATGCAAAACTATTGTAAGTGATGATTGTTTTTAATTGTGCTCCAAAATAGCTGATTTCTCGCATACGGGCTTGTTTTCGTGTCAGTGATGAACATTGTCCTGTATTTTTTATCTGTTTCACTTGTTAGTTTTTGAGAAAACAGAGGCCAAAAACACATGCACGCCAAATCATCACTTAGGATACAGTATAGTTTTGCTTATTAAACCCTTCAATTGTGATAGTGCAAGTAGCAAATAAAGAATTAGTAGTACCAGTAACAGTGGACCTAGTTAGTAACACTTGTTAGTACGCTTGTAGGTTGTGATAGTGGTAGCAATAACTTCCCCAAAAGCCGTCAGTGCTTTTACTTCAATCAATTTAACCATAATGCAGCCCCTTCAACAAGCTCAATTGGCTGACCAAAACCATTGCCTACTTCAGCAATGGAAGTTGGTTATTTCAGCACAGATTTGATTGACCCAAATTCACCAGTCTCATTTCCTAATTTGTTGCTGACAGAGAGAAAAGTACCTTGACCGCTCTAGCAACTTTTAGAGTTACAACAACTCCCTTCTTCAAAAGTTACTGAAGGGCAGCAGATGACATCTTCTTCCAGGTGCGACATTACCTACCTTTCCTTTGTTTTCCAACAGCGTCTGTAAAATCAGAATCATTTGATCAGAGTCGTCAGTCCAGTCTCCAGTTTCAAATCGCTCTCGGTGAAAGTCTCTGTACTTCATGGAGTACTCTAAATTAGGCAACTTTGACCCAGTCACTTTTTCTAAGAGCTTTTGTGTCATGCCTTTTTCAAAGTAATTGCCATAAATCTATGCAAAAGAGAAAAATTCATGAATGAGAGAAATGATTACACCTTACAGAAGAAAAGAATTATGAATTAATTTACATGTAGGTTGGAGAAAATGGTATCTAGCAGGAAGTTATTTTAAACCATCCACTCTTGTGTTGTTGCAGTTGGAGTTGATCATTACAGGTGCCATGTTGTTCATGAGGAAAAACTTTATTTTATACAGCCTGTATATTAATAAAAATTAATTCTTATCCTTCAATCATCCATTGAAAAAATTCTCATTTTATGCAGCATCTTGGTGCAGCCTGGTAGGAACACTGGCAGGTATAATTAATAGAAAACAGCTAATTCTAACAGTCCATTGGCTAATATATTTTGGGGAAAAAGGACCACATGGGATGGTTCAATAATAAATATTATGCTATAGATGAAAAAGGTAAAAGCGCCTGGAAAGTTGTTTGATTTTTGTTGTAATTGATCAGACAGCAAGACAAAAATGTCTCAACTAGTGTCATAACAATTAAATATGAATGGAACACTAACAAGAATAATTTTATGTATTTTGGTAATGGGGCATAAACTTAAGGAGTTATAGGTTCACAAGCATGCAACCTACATATGTAGCTTCTGCTTTGGTCATGAATTCAGTCAACAGTCCGATGGCATCTCCAATACAGTTCCCATAAATGGTACCTTGTATGCGATCCAGCAGTACTTCTTTACTCAGTGACGTTTTGGTGTTGAAACAAGGTGGTACTGTTACAGCATCCTGCAAGAGTGACAAAGTGGGAATCTCTATATCAGTGAGAGCTAATCCGAGACTCTCTATGGGTATAATTCCAAAGAAATTGAAGGCGAAAAGATTAATATCGCTGAAAAACGAAGATGTCAAGTTTGTAGGGAAGATTTAAAAACTTGCATGGTCAGATAGAATATTGTAAATATTAAGACATGAAAAGTGTTATGTACAGCTAAAAATTTAATCAAAATTGTGTCCCATCTCTGCTTGTCTCTTAATTTTTGACATGACGCACGGCAATGATGAGCATCAATTGAACAATCTTCATAGCCATGTAAAGAGAGGAGTATGAGGAAACACACACTTGACAATATGATGTAAGTACTGAAAAGGTAACACTGAAACAAGTAATAAATAAATAAATAACATCAACAACAAATCCAAACAATAGTGCCAACAGTGCTTTCAATAAGCACCAACGTCTCACGAAAAGCGTCACCTACTTCGATCAGAGACATCGGCTACTTTTTCCCTAAAATGAAGTAATTAAAGAACGATTCTATATATATTTTTTAATACCGTCACCTACTCTACTCCAACTCGCTGCCTAATTCCAATTTTATTGAAACGCCTGTGCCAAAACCCAAAAACAATTATCCAAAAATGAAGATTTCTTTAAAAAATGGAAGACTTCCAAACCAAAAGGCAAAGAAATCGAAGTCTGAAGGCGGCATGTACCCATAGTGAGGCTCTAATTTCTTGTGCTCTAATCTCATATTATTGCACAACAATCTGGTTGCTATACATGTATTTATTCTCTTGGTTTTATACGAGTACAAGGTTGGCCAGGAATCTCAAGGAGTCTCAAACAGGAGTAAATTTGAGACCCTCGACAATGAGGCTAACTGTAAATTTTAAACTGTGCATCTCGTCAGATTTGACTTTAAAAATAATTAATATTTTGCCCACCAGTACCACTTCTGTTATACTGAGGCGGTGCTATTAATTTTGTAGGCAATTTTTAAATTTACAGGCTCTTATTATGCGCTGTAGCTAGAGCGCTAATAAGCAGGGATGATTGAACGTGTTATCTTCCAAGTAGATTTAATTTGATTTGATTTGAGATTTGTAATTAGTAGGCGAAGAGCCACCTTGTGGAAGTACTACTAATAAATCGTTTATTATTATTATTATTAAGTAGTTCATGTGAAAACTCATGTGGTGAATGGTTAAATGTCTAACTCCAGAGTACGAGAGTCAAGTTAACCTCTTCTTTACAAGTAAAACGCAGTACTGGTTCACTAACCGCATGAATTTCCTCTCCCTGGGCTGCTGAACTCGTTGTTTCATCGGCATTTGTGTTTAGCTCATGAGATGGATCTTCTGTCTTGTCAACCTTTCCTTTCTCCTCGGAGGCTGAAGACTTCTCTGACTCTGAAGGCACTTCCATCGGTAAATCGTTCAACGACGAAAACAAAATGAATGTGAAACTGTCGCAGAGTTTGCAAATTTAGCTGACCTTCGCGAAAAAAGGAAAGGCGGAAGTGGGCCATGATTACGTTCTCGACGAGTTCTGGGTAATAGTATCCAGACTCCCAGCCAAGTCCCAAATTGTCACGCAACGACGTCCGCAACCACCACACGAGAAACCGCTCGCGCGTTGTTTTTTAAAAGTATGCCAAACCAAATGTAGCAATATCCAATATTGATATATTTATTCAATTTAATCCTTATTCATTCAATTTAATTTTCATATTCATTCAATTTAATCTTAGATCATTCAATTCAATTCCTATAGTCATTCTATTCAATCCTCATTCATTTAATTCAATTTTCAGATCCGTTCAATTTAATTTTTGTATTCTTTTGATTCAGTTTCAATATTGGTTCAATTTAATTTCTCTATTCATTCAGTTCAATTTCTATATTCATTCAATTCAATCGCTATATTCATTCGATTCAATTGTTATATTCATTCAATTCAATCTCTAATTCAATCGATCCAATTTTCATATACATTCAATTCAATCCGTCTTTATTCATTCAATCTTCGCACTCATTTATTCAATTTGGGGGTCTGGGTCGATTGTGAACTCGCGGGGCACTGGGACTTCCCGCGCTTTGAAAGCTCCATCTTGGCTGTAGCTTCGGAAGGTTTGTATCTTTTGGGTCGTTTAGTAGACTTCTTCCGCTTAGACAATGGATGAAGAAAAGTTAAAGAAAGCACCTGATCTGCTGAAAGATGCTTCGGACGTACTGTTAAGCGTACGCAATAATTCCAATTCGAATACAGCCTCTCCAACAATAGCTTCAGGTTCCGTCGCCGAAACCTTGCTACGAGCGAGATCCATGATGCAGACGAGTACAAACAGTGGATTATATCGTAGACTCAACAGAAACGAGCGATTGAGAGCGGCAACCGCGTCCACTGGGTCCACGAAGAATAAGAAGAGCAAGTCAAAACCAGTGGAAAAGAAGCCATTTGAATTTGCCTTATTAAGAGCACTGAACTCCGAAGAAAGTGACGAATTATACTTAAGAAACAAATGCCTTTTATTGGTGGAAACATTTCCCAATCACCACAAAACAATAGCTGATTACTCGGGTTTCCCGCGTCTCGCGGGTCGCCCGGGTCTAAAATTACCGACGGTTCTTCTTTTTCTTCGTGGAGTTTCATCCACAAAGCTCACTTCCGGCGTTTCTGCGCAAGCGCTAACTATTTTTAACAACTCACAGCAAGAGTGATGTCTGTTGTCACGAATCGGAAAATGTCGTTTCACCTTGTGTCTTTTGAAGTCTGAACAAACAATATGTTAAGAGAAGTGTCTATACGAATGTTTGCAAGTTCAACAGCGAGAAGAAAGCTTTTAACATGACCAAAATTTAACTCTCAAGTAATTCAATTAAATTGAATGAATAAGGATTAAATTGAATAAATATATCAAAATTGAATATTGCTACATTTGGCTTGGCATATAAAAGCCCTCTAAAATATACATCAAGCGTTATCTTCTTGACTGTCCTCTGTATTCTGCCCTCAGAACAAAACTGCTCTCCTCTGTTGTTTGCATACTTGCTGACAGGTGGACAATCATGTCTGAATCACAATTAATTTCCGCTTTTCTGTTTTGTGCGCCCTTTTTGTCGCTAAAACAGTATAGTGACTTGTCTTTTCATGTCCAGTCCATTATAAGTGAATCAATGGGATTTCAGAGTTTCCACCTGTCGGCTCCTCTTTTCATCTTTTTCACCTTTTGTGTGTGTTGGTGCTTTTTGTATTTGTTTCTGGCCCAACCTAATTTAATGTCATTTGTTAATAATTTTAATTTTCGAATTGAGCCTTCTCGATGAGCACTGTAACTCGTAGGGCAAACTTTAGCAGAAAATATGTTTAAATAAATATACATCACTGCAAAACTAATAAAACGTAGTATCTCGAAATAACTCCCTTATTCTACCTTTATTAACCGGTATGTGCCACCCAACATGGTATGGTTTACGGGGTCTTGAATCCTCAAAAATACAATTTCACTTCATAGGTCTACACAGGTCTACATGTGTGGTACCAACGACTTTTTTAAACCTAATTCTGTGATGACAGTTCTAAAAAAATACTTTCCGAATGTGAAATAAAATACAAGGCCAGACGGAAAAGGCAGAACACAAGAAAGCGGCAAGATATAAGATAAAGTATATTTCTTTTATTTGTACACATTGTCTTAAACAAGGTAGCGAAATGAACGGAATTTGTCTTGAACTGAAACAGGGTCAAGGTATTTGTCCCTGCAACTTGTCGCCTAGTGTGTGCCGACCTTTATAATTCCACCCAACTCAAATTTCGGTGGCTAAGTGCCCGTAACCTCCTTCGCAGCCGTTGATTGTAACGGTCCTATTCTCCCTCCTGATTGGATACTCCGACACAATGGGAATGGTATGTTCGGCTCGGTTCAGCAGACGTTGGCGGGGAGGGAGAATAGGACCGAGACAAACAACGGCTCGAGGGAGTGAGAAGAAGGCAACGAACATAGCAATCTACGAAAGCCGAGGAGGGACTTCAGACTTCAGACTTCGGACTTCAGACTTCAGACTTCAGACTTCAGACTTCAGACTTCAGACTTCGGAATTGGAAATTTAGAATTCGGAATTCGGAATTCGGAATTCGGGATTGGGATTTCCGACTGTTAATATGGCTTAATATATCAGCCTGTTTAGATGGCTGAGATAAACTAAAACTGTATGGATTTTGTTTGCATGGCTGTATAGATGGCTTCTCACGACGTATACTGTGGCTAAAAGTAGGTTCAACCAATAACAACCCGAATATTGTCATTGATTTTTTTCTAAGCACTGTCCAGCAGATAGGTGGAGTACCTAGGGTGGTTCGCATTGATAACGGAATGGAAAACGTGCGGGTTTCCATCATCCAGAGGCTATTAAGGCATAATGACAGTAATGATTTAGCAGGCGATAACAGCATTGTTCAGGGAAGTAGTGCCAACCAAAGAATAGAAGCCTACTGGTCAAAGTTAAGGCAAGGTGGAGGCGGCTGATGGATGAACTTGTTTATGGATTTTAGAGATTCTGGTGTCTTTTTAGATGTTGATCCGTTTCTTAAAGAATGCTTAAAGTTTTGTTTTACGCCTAACTCCACTCTGTTGCAAAACTGTGGAATATCAAGAAACAAAGAGTTGACAATAACGCACGGATGCTCTCGGAGGAAAGCCAGACGTAATATACTTTGTGCCTGAAGTATATTTGACACACAGTGATCTCGTTGATGTTCACCACTAAGAAGATGCGGAAGCCTGTAAAACTCTTTTCGGGGCACAATCCAGAGATTACTCGCGGGAGTTTGAGGAGCTCGTTGGGTATATAGTCCCCAACCACCGAGTACCACAAAACACAGAGGAAAGGTTAATGCACTTTTTTTTATAGAAATAACAGATAATTTGAAACGATTAGGATTTGGACGCTGCTGGCCTGTTAACAGTACCCATTATCAAGCCTATTTCAAAATATTTAAGGCATCTGGAAAGTTCGTAAAGAGATTCGAGTGCTGACGTTTTCGTCCTTCGGATTAAATAAAATAAATAAATAAATCAACATTGTTTAACGAGGGTGACACTTAACAGTCTTTGGGGTAGAGATGGAGAAAGGGGGATGGAAAGGCGAAGGAAAGAAGATGGTCTGTAGTCATGAACGTCCAGCCAGGCTTTTACGCTCTGCATGATCACGACGCAAAGAATATCACGTCTGGGCTTGTTTGTGGAAAACAGCTGAAATGAAATTGCACAAAGCTGTAGCCGTTTAGTTTGACGTTTGTTTATATTCTAGATTCCTTTCACAAGGGACAGCTACTGCTGACCAGTACTTTCCATTGCATAATCCTAGGCCAACTTGATTGGCAAATTCTACCTGATAACACCTCAGCCCTTCTCCCTTAAAGGAATACACAAGCGTTAAATTCGCGATAAAGCAAAAGCGTTGTCCTCTAACTTCGGGCCGCTTTTTGGCAACGGAGGTGGGGTAGAGTTTAAAGTGGAGCTGCGTTGTTTTGAAGAAGGTGTCGTTGCCAAGGTTGAATTACGTTTCCTCATAGTAGTGGCTTGATGCAAATACGTATTGGACAAACAGCCAGCCCTTGGCTTCCTCAAGCAAATTGTATTTATTCTCATCTTGAGTGCCTTTTGGAACTTCTCCGCTCTAAAGGCATAGAGTAGAGGATTGATAAACGCGTTGAGGCTAAAAAGGAGGGTCGGCATCACCCCCGTGAGAATTTCACGATCTTGCGGTGACATTGCTTCCTTCAAGTTTATTCCAAGCCACATGAAAGCGATCACAATCGGAAAAAAGAAAAATAACATGTTACTCAGCACTAGGGTAGCTATCCTTCTGGCAACAGTTGCGTTTCGCTTGACACCAACTCTCTTGCTCGTTTTCTTCACCGACGTAAAGATCTTAACGTAGAAGGGAATTGTTACAAAATACACGATCATTCCCCACAGCGACAGTAGGGCAACGCTCATCTCGTAAGAGTGCGGTATCTCCCTGATCGGGTGAATAGGAATACAGTACGTGTTGCTTGTATACACAGAAATCTTCAGCAAGGGTAAGATGGCCACGCACATACCTAAACACCAAGTCAGCGTAGCAAAGATGACCGCTATCCGACGAGTCATGCGCACAGAAGGCTCCATACAATATACAATGGCCAGAAAGCGTTCTATCGTTAGAAGAAGTGATGTTTTAAGGCTCACGATCTGACCCGTCAGCCATATGAACCCAATAGCATTACAAAGGTCGTCTAAGATTACTAAGAATTCCGTATACGGCATTTTCCTCGTAGTGACCAATATAACCGTGTATAGACTTAGCAGGAAGTCGCTAACTGCCATATTGGTCGTTAGTAGCATGATGACATTTTTTCGCAAGACTCGTGTAGTTAGTACGATCAAGACAACTGTAAGATTGAGTACCATAGCGACTGGCGAAATAAGGTACACTGCACTTAAGATCTTGTTGGCAAGATCCCAGCAACAATGTATTGGAGTGACAAGAATCTGGCTTTCGTAACACGCTGTATCCGTTTCAAGACACCTCGGGAAAAATCCATGTTTCGCATATTCCACGACAGTTCGAGCTACTTCGAGTTTATTCACGCGGCAGTTTTCCCTTTTTCCAACTATGTAATCTCCTTGTAGAAGTCGTGAGGTAGTGATATTGATATCTTCGCTATTTAGCTCTTTATTTTCCAGGGTGTAATTCCTAACCAGCATGCAGTTGGCGCATGACTCGTTCCAGGTCACTCCTCTGATTTCTTTGAGCTTGCGCAGTCGTAGCAAAGTTGGTGTAAGTCTGAAGTTTGGGTTGTTCGAAATATCCAAATGTGTCAACGACGTCAGCTCATTGGTGAAATTCCCTTCCCATCTTGTAAGCTGATTTTCGGACAGATCTCTGTGGTTGAAAACAAAGAAACGATTGTTAAAGCTGCTACTCGAAGCATTTTTTTCGTTCGTTTTTCTCCTGTTAGTACAATGAACAGGTTGACCGTATTCAGAATAAGCAGCATATACATCCTAATGGGAAAATATTGGCGGCAAAATCATGCGCGGCCCGCAACCATGGACAGCTGTTTCGTCCTTCTTGGGACTAGTCAGCATGGTGTTGCAGATTTAACCCTTTTCCGCCGAGAGGGGTCGTATACGACCCCATAATAGACCGATGCTTTGAAAATCTAAAACCGGTTTCTCAAATCCCGAACTATGGTTGAAATAAACAATTTTTTTTTGCCAAATGATCATTTATTTAGACTTAACTATCCCGTAAACTGAAAACAAAAACTCCTAATTTTCACTTAATATGACTGTTTATCCTCTTTGAAAACCAAAATCGCCCTCGGACAACACCAAAATTCACGCAATTTTATCTTGAAGTTTTCAAGATAAAAATTCCTATTGAAGTTAAAAGTTTACATTGGCAGCAAACTTTGACTCCACCTCTTGCAATCTGTTCCACATTTACCTGCTCACCCCTTTAGCCCGACCCCGATAACGCTGCTTGATTTCAGTTGCTCTCAGTCTGTAATTTTCACGTTTGTGACCCAAAGGAATTCTGGGATTTTCTTGGCTAAGAACAGCATGGAAGTCTGCCAATTTCCATTTCACATATATTTTAGAACCGTGTAGAGCCACCCGGCCCTGCTGGCAAAACATTGCACCGATTGCATTATTTACAAGTCAAAACTCGCCAAAATTGTCATGCCAGGTCCTGGAATCCTCTCACAAAACGGCGAAAAACACAACTTCACTCCGTGAATGGCCATCACTCGCTCGCATACTTTCGGCGGCCTACTTTGTGTGAAATTGCTTCTCACCTCCGTTTTATTTCAAAGGATTGCCTTTATCCATCAACCTAGCCTTATGATGCCAGGCACAACTTCACTCCGTGAATGGCCATCACTCGCTCGCATACTTTCGGCGGCCTACTCCGTGTGAAATTGTTTTCTTTCAAACGATTGCCTTTACCCATCAACCCACCTTTATGATGCCAGGCAGGGGGCTTCTGAGGTGGAAAATGGCTCCAAAAACACACTTATAAATCAAATAAGCAACGAGTTGTAGCTACAGTGTTCGTTTAGAAATAAACGACAGCTAGCGTGACAAGCGTGACAACAAAGACAGAGCCTTCGGTGTTGTGGCCCAGCGAAATCGCCGTGGTAACCCCTTATATGGAGTAGCCAGGTCGATTTGACCTCCTACCCTCCGAAAATTGCATAAAAGACGTACAAAAAGTCCATCGGAAAAGGGTTAAAAGATGCCAGCTTCAATGCGAGCGCCAATAAATTGCAAAATGAACGCATTCACCACATCAAGTTCCGTACCTTGGACCCTCTTCCCATCCGAGCTACGCGTTGCCACACCACGTGGCCCGGATAGCAAGGAATCCAAGTGTCACGATGGCGTCTCACAAAGAAAAATGTAGATTGGCCAATACCAATCTTAACATTCACGTTAAGTCCCCCTTAATGAGACTTACAAACTCTGCAAATAGTTGAGAGTTGAGAAGGCACCATCACTGATAAAGACGATCTTGTTCTTCGAAAGATTTCTGCAAAGAAAGTAAAGGTTAGGTTGATGGATCGATCAATTCGAGTGAACTGTTTATTAAGAATCCTGAAAAAAAGAAATGACCCCCTCTCCCCCCCCCCCCCCCCCCCCTCCCCAACCCGAGTCTCTTATCTCTTAGCCTGGCACATCATCACCATCATCATCATCATCACTGAACTTTCAAGGCGTACTGTTTTTCGTGTCAAGCTAAACAAAACGGAGCAAATTAAATTTCGCTTCCGTCCAACTGGGAGTGGCACAAGAACATCTAGTTAAGCAAGTACTTACAATTTTACAAGCTTGGTAAAGTTCCTGAAAGATCCTTCAGGAATAGTTTTTTCGTCCTTAGATAACAATATTTCTCTGTAAGATGATGCAAACATAAACAACTACGGTTAGATATTGAAAAGATGCGAAGAGTCTTAAAATGAAAAAAAAAAAAAAGGTGCGTTTATTGCAAGTTTGTTGCGGTTTTGTGTGCCGAATTAAAGTCCTCAGGAGTATTTCGCGGTCCTGTGTTTGGTTATGACCCTTGACCTAAAGGTATCGAAAATCGCTTACCCTGATGAAAAACGATATGGCATCTCTTTTTCGGCAAACACTAGAGAGACTAGTTCGACAGACTAGTTCGACTTTGTGTTTTCTGCTTCAAATTAATTTTGTGTTTCGTTATTATTTTATTTTCTTTACGCCGGCTGGATCTTTTTATGAAGTTTTTTAAAACTGCACTTACAGAAGTCAGCACTTTCAATTTCATTTAACTTGGCCATTTCTATTTGGAGAGGGTGAGCGCCGGACAGCATTGGTTTTATCACTAACCTCCATTTCTGGAATGCACAAAAACATCCCGCAAATCACATGTGACAACTTACAGTGCTTTCACATCAAGGGGTCGCAAAATAAATGTCGACAGCTCCTTCAAGTCAGTTAACGTGCAATTTGCACGAAGACCTTCGTCGTCTGCCATCTTGTTGCATTCACAATCCCCTGTGCAATTATTCACGGCAGCCTCCGTGGAAAAAGATGTTCGAAAAATCACCACTGTGACTAGTAATAGCAACGAATTCGCCATCTGAAAGAAAGAGAAAAGACACGATGGCATCGCACACGTTTAAATGCACCTAAACCCAAAAATTTTTTTTCGCTAAAATAAATCTTTGCACCTGTTTGAAACCCATTACGCCTTTTTAAGCAAATCTTGACTAGTTATTTTGACTTTCCTAGGGTGTTAAAGTGGCAAAATCTCTCCCCACGACCGAGTCAGAAGGGGCTTGGGTCTATTCTCGATTTGACGTCACAAACTGCTTTACATGCATTTTTACAAAGACTTAATGCGATGTAAATCAGTTTGTGACGTCAAATTGAGAATAGATCCAAGCCCCTTCTGACTTGGTTGTGGGGCAGACGATGGCCAGATTTTGCAACTTAAACACGCTAGAAAAGTCAAAATAACTAGTCAAGATTTGCTAACAAAGGCGCAATGCGTTTCAAACAGGTGCAAAAATTTATTTTAGCGAAAAAAATTTTGGGTTTAGGTGCATTTTAACGTAGCTTTTTCAAAACTTGTAATATCAAAGATGTACTGCGCTTTCTTGGCCTCATTTACACAGAAATGGCAGTTCAACTCTCAAAAAAGAGAGAACCCTACGGAAGTCTTTACAAGTCACCTCAGTCTCGTAGGTGCTCCCGACAAATTTCCCATTTTCGTAAGCTTTCGATAACAAAGTGCCCCCTTTGTTGACCTACGGAAACGACAGCTGCGGGATGACGTTTCAAAATAGAAAAATGACTGACCAGTTTAACACAATTTTGTTTATTTAAACGATTTTGTCCGGTTTTTACCCCCGGGGGGGGGGGGGCTTACTCCCCTACTTCTCAAATGGGCTATATAGGTATGTGCGGCCCCAAAGGGTATGGTTTTTTAGCTGTTTAGGTCTGAAATAGGGTATCGATTTTGACCACTTTGGTCTGAAATAGGGTATGGTTTGTCCACTCTAGTCTTGAATTGGGTATGTTTCTTAGAAGAGGCTACTTTTTCACCATTAGGCGATAAGACCATCAACAAAAGCCCTTCTTTTTTTGTCTTTTAATTATATTTGCGCCAACCGTGTACGTGAAATTGGTCAGAAATTGGGTATTGAATTTTTGGTCAGGTCTGAAATAGGGTAGGGAAAATCTCAGATTTTGGTCTGAAATAGGCTAAGGGTTTGAGGAAGCGGGCGGCACACCCCAACACAATTTTTCTGGGAGTACCCCTCCGGGGGTTTTACCCGGGACAAATTTTGTCCGCGGTGCGTTTGAAGACTTTTTCGCTTCGACCAAAATTTGTTCGGTCGCGACAAACCATCCGCACTTGTAAAGCGTTGGTGATGACAGAAAATTTGTCTAAATAAACAAGTTTTTTGCTAGTGCGGATGGGGCCTTACCAAGAAGCAAGGTTAACAAATGCAAAGGACACGGAGCCGCATACGCGACAATTGTATTTCTACTTAGGAGGGGGTTGGTAACTTTTCCAGCCAGTCTTTTGTTTTTTTGTTGTTGTTGCTGCTGTTATTTTTTCTGTATGTATTTCCTTCATACTTTTCAAAGATCGCTAATTACTTCGTTTCTTCGTACACGATTATTTTCTTCTTCCTTTAAAAACATTTCAGGAACAGGGGGCGCCAAAACAAAAGTAAGGTCACCACATCAAATGCCGTTTCCTGGGTTCCTAGATACTTTGATTAGAAAACACATCAAACGTGTTCCGTTGCTGAACATCGTTCTTATGTTATTTAAAGTCCTCAGCATCTGTAACAAATTTTTGTTTCGGTTAGGATTCATCACCCTGACCGTGCGCAAGCCACAAAGGTTGTTCAGATGTTATGCCTTTGACAGCTGAAAAAACGTGAATTGATTCAATATCTGTTTTCTTTTTCAGCTACTAAATAACGAAAACTCAAAAACATGATCAGTTTAGAGCTGAATCAGTGCGCAAGTTTGTGCATGTTCAGCAAATGACAATCAAACCTCTGATTTGTTTTTCCGAGAATCAACAGTTGTATAGCTGGTTTTCTAACGGTGACTGATTTTATGAAAATTCTAAAACCCAAACTACGGACACTACAAGACACCTTTTTCGATATTTATTAAACATTGGAGAAACAAATTTTCTACGACTCTAGACTGAAACGGAGGCCATTGGAACAACACCCGGGGGGGGGGGGGTACTCCCTTATATGGGCTATATAAGTAAGTGCGGCCCCAAAGGGTATGGTTTTTAAGCCGTTTTGGTCTGAAATAGGGTATCGATTTTAACCTTTTGGTCTGAAATAGGGTATGGTTTGTGCACTTTAGTCCTGAATTGAGTTTGTTTTCTAGAAGAAGCTACTTCTTCATCATTAGGAGATAAGACCATTAACAAAAGGTCACAAAAACCCTTCTCAAATTATGTTTACGCCAATCGTTTAAGTGAAATAGGTCTGAAATAGGGTATCGAATTTTTGGTCAGGTCTGAAATAGGGTGGGGAAAATCGCAGATTTTGGTCTGAAATAGGGTAAGGGTTTCAGGAAGCGGGCTGCACACCCCCACCCAATTTTCCTGGGAGTATCCCCGGGGAACAACAGTCACCGAAGTGCTGTCATACAACGTGATTCTAACGACCGAGTCTGATTTTGTGGATGAAATGTTAAAGTGCGCCACTCTTTATCATTTTGTTCATGGTCGAACCATTCAAATGAAAGTTCGTTACTGGTCGATCAAAAAGGATCGATCTAAAATGCAAGGGGAGAACTTGATTGGTCCAACGTTTCAGTTCAAGTTGGCACCATTTCAGTTAGCCGTTTTGAAGAACTGACATTTGGCCATTATTTTTCGTTTGTCATGGGTAAACAGGTCTTTTTTTCTTTCCAGATTTTTACTAAAGCCCATATAGTGAATTCAACTGTGTTGATTCTTTCCCCATTCTCAACGAAGTCCAGAGTCCGAGCAACGTTAGCCTCCTACGCAGACGTCTTTTGGCTCGTCACGTAATCTTTCCTCCCCAGTTGGGGAGGAAAGATTGCGTGACGAGCCAAAAGACGTTTAAAACTTTAAAAATAAATTAATTAAAACTTTAAAAATAAATTAATGACTAACAATGACGAGACGGCCACGGGTAAAACGAGAAATATTAAAGAGCGCGTTTCAGCAGGACATTCTATATAAAGATAGCGTTTACAACATGCATATATTTATGATAATCTTTCCACTTCCTGGTTCCTTTATTTAAAATGAGTTTAATAATGCGGCCTACGCAACTTTCTTACGTCTGACAATTTTCTCAATATTTGATTTTTACTGAAAAAGTTTAAAAAAACAATTAACGTCCAACTCTGACGGCCGTGAATTAGCCTCCGATCCACACAGACCTTTTGGCTAGTCACGTGATGAGCCAAAAGAAGGTCTTCGTGGGAGGCTAGACGGTAACCTCTGACAAGAAACGGAAAATGATTTAAGACCGCGTTTCAGCAGGAAATACATCATAAGAGAAATGTTAAGGACGTGTTGATGACAAATTTACCTCTTCCTGGTTTTCCTCTAGAATGACATTGAAGCAATCGGCGTACGAATTTATGGCAGCCGGGCAAGTGTTTTAAACCGTTGCTGATCAAAGATCAGCCTGGGCGATTATACAGGAAATATACTCTAGTTTCCCTGAAAAAGGACATCTAGAGGTTTTGATTCGGATGGTCAATGATTTCAGGATTTAATCGATGGACTCAAACCGGCACAAACCGAATCATCAGATGGCTAGTTTACTATCGACAGAAATGTAAGAAAAGGTGGTCAAAACTGAATCCCGCTTTCTCCGCATCCCCCCAAAAAACTGGAAGATTACGAAAAGTATTCTCTCCTCAGCGAGCTCTGTCTTATTTGTGGTGTTTATTCCAAATATTCTCTTGTCGACGAGACGTTTTGAAAATCTTGACCTGAGGTTAGCATTTGGCGCATCGGATCCAAATACTGTTGATCCGGACTATTACTGATATCCGTACAATTAGTTACGATTTCTGGACTTCTGTCACCATTCTCAAGGATACATTTCGCAAGTCTTTGTAGCCTGCGTAGCAGGCGTAGAAAAGGGAGGGGGAGGGGGGAGGGTGAGGACTCAGAGAAAGGAAAAAGGGAGAGGGGACTGGGGAGAGGAGAGAAGGAACGCCTGCTCTAAGAACCCTCTTTTGTTCATTTCTGCGGCCGCGCGGTGGCGGCCGCAAAATTCCGATTGGCTGAGAGACAATGAGTAACTTATAAATGTAAGTTTCACAGTCTCAACAAAAATAACCATGATGGCGGCGGGACGCAAACGTGCTTTAAGAGATTTAAATCTCTTCAGTATGAGAAACATTATTTAGAATCAAGAACAAGAATCAGTCATAAAGGCCTTTTAACCGGCAGAGATATCCTGACTGTTTTATCCACTGGATACGAGAAGAGTTTGATTTACCAAATGTTTGTATGTGCGAAGAGCTACCACCGGTTCTGGTAAAAGTGAAAAAATTAGTTATTTGTCTATATACGTTAATAACTATTTGGCTTCGTAAATAACTCAGGGGCACCCAACGACAATTTTCGGTAGATATCTGTTCGGTAGAGGTTAATTGGCCTCGTGCTTTCGGCTTCGATTAAAGAGTGCACTCGGATTTTCGTAACTAAAAAGTGGCATAAAAGATTCGCAATTGGGAAATCATAGCCCATGGGGTTTTCGAAAAGGTCGTAATTGTTTTTTTGGGAGTCAAAAACGTCAAATAGCATTTTCGGAAAGAAAATAGTTCCCTAGAAAGTTCCTGGAAAGTGTTTTTTCAGCTTGCATTTTCTCAAAGGAAGATTTTATTCCCTAACATTTTTGGGCAATGAAAATTTCAGCTAGGGAATCCGAACAGATGAACTTCTTCTAGCTTATGAAAACATTACTTTAAACAGACTCAAACACCAAAAGGTACTTAAAAATGCCTTTCTACAGCAGCTGCCTTTGGTTGATTTGACTCGTTGGGTGCCCCTGATAACTCGTATATAGTGACCAAGGGAATCCAAAATTTGGCCGTTATCTAAACGCCGGCAACGAACTAATTATAAATGCAGCGATTCTCGTCATTTCTCAGTCGACTAAAAAGTATAATCGAAGACCAACTGCAGATGAAACCTTTGAACTACGCTGCTAATGGCAACGATGAAATTCGCAGATGCGAATACAAAATTCTGTATGCAACTGCAGAAAAAGTTAAAGAGAAGCCCTTCCGAGAAATGTTGATCGACTCCACCTGGAATTTACGTTGAAAAAGTCTCGGCTGCTGTAGCGGATGAGTTGCCAGTTGATTTTGCAAGGTCATCGATGTTACAACGCATTGTCACCTTCATCTCTGTTTTCGATCTCCGCGACAGCATTCTCCACACAAAACTGCAGAAACTTCTTTGAAATTCCCCGCTCCGCTGAATCTTTTATCTGCTTCTCTTACGCCTTTTTCCTTGTTTTTGTTCAGGGTTTACATGTTATCGTCGTTGGAAGTTGATGTTTGCTGCTACATTCTTGCGCATCGATTCTTCCACGGTCTCACAGTTCGCTGAAAACGCCGAAATAGCGGACGATGGCATTACTGGAAGTTACAGTTGTCATAATAAAACAGTAGAATTCCGCAGCATTTCTTATTTTAGGGCCACAACTTCTTCAAACGCATTCCGATCGTTTACGACGGTTTGCGATCAATGCCAGAATGGCAAAAGCGCTCTCTGCGACCGCCGAACGATGCCCTTGAACCGGATAAATTCTCAAATGCCAAACCACAGAATCTACAACGATCGATGCATTCGCTGCCTTTCTTTTTCTCCCCTATTTGTTTCGAACTTTTCGTAAGAGTTCACGCTAAATCATGGTTGTCCCGAGGTGAGATATTTTTTACTTCTCTGGCACTCGATAAATATTCACCATTTCACGCTTCCCGCAAGCGAAACCTCCTGCGCAACGAAGGTTCACCTTACGTCGTCTGATTGGTAAACGCATTGACAGTTAATTGACAGTAGACGTAATCGAATCGGTGGGCGGAATGCAAAACCCTGGGTTCTTAGAGCAGGCGTTCCCTCTCTCCTCTCCCCAGTTCCCTCTTCCTCCCTCACCCTCCCCATCCCCTTTCTACGCCTGCCACGCAGGCTAAAGTCTTTGTGAAGCTCCTCTCCGTTTGCCAAGACATGTGACTTGGTTTCGTAACACTTTTCACGTGAAATCGCTCACACAGTGTATTGCAATGACAAATTGATTGTTTTCATTCCAAAGGCTAGACTTTGAACTCTTGTTTTCTAAATCACGACTCGAAACGCCAAAACAAAAAATGTCATGCTTGGTTGCATTAAAAAAGAGTACTAAATTGGGCCAACGCACTGTTCAGAATATTTTCGTTTGTATTGCGTAACGGGTTCATGGCGAGTGTGACTTGGCA
>JAEMWC010000272.1:855000-870000 GCA_016490735.1 Pachyseris speciosa
TACAAGTGTTATAATTATTGTGCTCAATGGTTGAGCTGTATTTTAGAGGAATATATGTTGATAGGGGTCTAAAGAAATAGACTCCAACACAAGCTAAACACAATGCGTCCGATGTAAGAAAGACAGACTTCCCTCTATTCTTTTGTTTAGCACTAAGTTAGGGATACAATACTGTTTTTTGCAAGCCCGGGTTTAGGCTAATTGTAGCCTCTTGTTTGCATTAGATTCGGCACACGAAAAGTTCGATGTTTGAACCGGGCCTTAGGTTACACGGACACGCTTCAGAAGGTTTATCGCCTTTTAGAGAATTACTACAATATTTACGACAAGTTGTTGTGTAGTTGGTTTTAAAATAGTTTAGAGGAGTCGGTTGTAACATTTCAAATTTTCAACAACAACAGTCAGTAAAGTTTATATAATAAAGCTGCAAGACACAAGTAAAAAATGCTCTTCCACATGGTTGCATAACGTAGTCATCTCGCATAAACAACAGTCTATCAGAATTTCTAGAACCGATTCCTGTGATGGCATCGTTTAAGCGCATTTTCTCGTCCCATCTTAAGCAAGAAACTCAAATTGCCAACAAAGTCATACAGTCAACGTACTGCTACGACGCTTGTTGTTATTAACAAAACAGTTGCAAATAACGTTGTGAATATGCGGTCATATGTGGATTGTTCAATCGCCCGGGTACAAAATTTATGGATATTCAATTCCTAAAACAATAATGACATCTGCAGATTACTCACCTCACTGAAACAGAAATGATATCTGAGAAAACGTGGTTGTGTTTCACTTTCGTACTAGGATCGGTTCAGCGAAACATGGACTCAGAGGATGTGATTACTGAATTTCCAAAAGGTAGTGCATGATTTTATGACCAGTTGTGTGTAACCGGAAACCCGTGTTCGCCCCATTGTGTTCAGGAGAACAGGAAGTGTTTACTACGGTGGCCCAGAAGGGACAACCCCTCTTCTTGAAAATGTAGTGTCATTCTGTAAAAATATAATTGTTATTTTTAGAATTAAACATATTTCCTTAGAATTCTGCAATCGTTCCTTGTAAATCTGCGATCGTTCCTTAAATATATAGCTGTTCTGTGGAAACAGTCCCGAGCGTCTTCCGTAGAAATCTAGCTCTTCCGTAGTATAAGTCGTCGCTGTTCCGTAGAAATATAGGTCTTCCGTAGAACTCTTGCCTCTTCCGCAGAACTTTAGCACTTCCGTGGAAAGGGAACGCTTCCGTAGAAAGTTTAAACCGGTGCGCGCGCATTAGCCTGGGTGGCCACTGCGCATTAGCGCCTGGCTGTAATTTATGGAACGCCATATAAAATGTCTTACGATATTTTTTTCTTTTATGTTGGGTGGTTATGTCACTATATTCAGTACTTATGTTATTATATTGGGTGGTGTTTACTCGGGCTAGTAAAAAGCCCGTGGTTTAAAATGGGCTTCATTTTTCGTCGTCGTATTTCATCCGCAAAAGGCACTTCCGGTGTTTTTGCGCAAGTGCGCGAACTATAAATAACAACTCACAACACATCCTCGGAGACCCAGGGGCAGATAGTCGGGACATGACAAAGATTCGGGACGAGCGAAAGTTTACAAGACAGTCGGGAGAGCCCCTGGGAACATTTCTTTATCGGACTCGTTCCAGAAGCTATTGAAATACAGTTTCCTGATTGGGCGGACATTTTCTGGCAAGGAATTTTTTTCTGCCCAATTGGGGATCAGCTTATATATCGCACACCTTTCGTGACTTCTTATACCGAAGGTAAAACGTTCAATCTGCTGTCAGCCATATTTTCGATCGCTGCATCGACACTTCGAGGAAAGTTATGGTGGAAAGGGGCCCACAAAACTCAGATATCGACAAATTCAACTTCTACTCAAGCAAATATCACTTGTAAGGAACTAGAAAAATCAAGATGAAGACCGATCGCAGGTATCGTAAACTTCACGCGAAGAATTGTTGACAACTCGGCCACAATCGTTGTTGTTTGGTATGAGCTTTTGTTTTTATCTGGTGTACTCACAGGCAGTGGGCCGCTCCTGAAACTTTTCGGGGCGATGGAATTTCTGTTGCACAGGCCAGGCAAGTTTACCGATCGGGCGAGTGAAACGCAGCCGTTGAATTGTGTTTTGCTCACGAAATCGAACCGTCCACTGCTTACAATCGACTCGAAGTCGCGTCTCAGCTCAGCCCAGCTCAATTTCGAGAGAGACCTTGAAATGGCCTGATAAAATCCAGTTTAAAATAATTTACCCGTAGTCGTGGTTGTCTCTCCATCCACTTATATTATGAAAATCATGAAAGACCAGGTTAAGTGGTTAAGGTCATTGGGCTTGAAGACTGCTTTTCTGTGGAAAAGTACGGAGGCCGAAATCGCAAACCAATTTATCAAATCAAAATCAGTTCCCAATACTCTGACATTCTCTTGCATACAGATGCCATTTTGACGTTGATGTGAGTTCAGATTATGCGTTTGAAATAGGTGATTACCTTGGTTATAGATAAGACTCAAATAGGAACTACTCCAGTGTTTTGGAGGGAAAGGAATGGAAATGGCATGTGTTATGTATTGATAGAGTTAGCATAATTCTTGAGACCTTATCAGATTTGTGGCAGATGTTTTGCATGGTAATCGGGGTACGGTATTGACCTGATACCTTTTGTAGCATTACAGGGCTTTCATAGCTCCCAAGAATTAGGCTCGCAACTCTTCACAATTGATTCTGTGGGATGTGAAAGAACCCACACACTGCTCGAAAAGAGTAGGGGACGTAGTTCCTGGTTTGGTGGTCTACATGTATCTCTCATCTGATGGTTAAATGCTCGGAGATATTAGCTACACAAGCTACTCTAAAATCCGAGGGTAAATAAAGTGATGTATAAAGTGATGTATGCATTAGGCAGTGTGATATGGTATTGCTGAACATCTTGTGCAGTGCACTTACTATGATTAGCCTATTACAGGTTAGCCTCCTTCACAGCCGTTGTTTGTGTCGGTCCTATTCTCCCTCCCCACCAACGTCTGCTGAACTGAGCCGAACATTCAATTCCCATTGTGTCTGAGTATCCAATCAGGAGGGAGAATAGAACAGACAAAAACAACGGTAACTTAGCCACTGAAATTTAAAAGTTGCGATGTGATTTGTCAGTTCCTGGAATGGAATGTCCGGCTCAGTTCAGCAGACGTTGGTGGGGAGGGAGAATAGGACCGACACAAACAATGGCTGCAAAGGAGGGCAATTACAGGTGTTTCAGTGAATGATGATGGTAAACTAACTTGTGTTTCGGGAAATTGTTTGTATTTTGAGAAACTGTTTTGTGTTATGGGAAACTGATTTTTGTTTTGGTAAACTGATTAGTGATTGACCCTTTTGGGCTGCTGTAGAAAAGCAAAGTGAAAGACCAACAGATAACAGATGGACAATTAAATTTTAAGAATAATTTTAAATCTTTTTGTACCCCCCTCTGAAACTGAGGGTGTAATTTCATCTTGGGTATACTCATTGGAAATTTCATTTAGTACAAGTTAGGCTTCTCCTGAAGTGCTGGCAATTGGCTAAAACGTGGCTTCTTTAAACTTTGATCCACCTGCTTTTCAATGAAAAGTTTCCAACGTTTTTTGAAGGCTGTTTAAATTCTCATAAAAAAGCCACCTTCTGTTAGATTCCAGTCAGGTACTCTAAAACCTAATAACAACTCTGAGGCCATAAGGCTTGTGAAAAATAATCGCTACAATATCCAAACAGATTACATTGGAAACTTGAATTTAAAGTTACATCTCACTATCAAGAAAACTTCTGAACAAACAAAAAATAAATGAAACAACAATCCCTTCTAGTTTTATTTTATTGTTATTTTATTGATTTTTTTTGTTTCCACTTTATCTAAAAGGGGATATCTTACTGAGAAGCTACTAAATGTTCTCGTTTGAGTGACCATGTTAACATATTTTGTAATTGTATTCAGGTTATGGGTATGGTTTGTGTGTAGTATTCTTTAATTCGCTAATTCTTTAATTGCTAATTGTGTTGTACTGTACACGCAAGATGCATGGTAATTTGCACAAGCATGGAAAGCTTGTGCAAATTACCATGCATCTAGCATGTACAGTGCAACACAATTATCACAACTGCAAGGCAATCTGCATATTTTTATGCACACCTTGGGAAGAAAAGCATATTGGCCAACAGATACCAGTCGAAAATTTGAAAACCAAAACATCTTTCTCTAAGGCCTTTTCGTGGTCTCGCTCGAAATTGAGCTGAGACGGTCGATTGCAAGGTTCGATTTCGTGAGCAAAATATTAAACCGCCGAGCTGCGTGCTTCTCGCCAGATCGGCAAACTTGTCTGGCCCGTGCAACAGAAATTTCATCGCCCCGAAGAGTTTCAGGATTGCCCACTGCCCGTACGTAAACCAGAGAAAAAAGCCCAAACCAAACAACAATGATCCTAATTAGAGAAAGAGACCGAGTTACATGCTGTTCGTCGCGTGAAGTTTACGATGCCTGCGGTCAGTCTTCATCTTGATTTTTCTAGTTCCTTGCAAGTGATTGTTGCTTGAGTTCAATTTTAATTTGTGGATTTCTGGGTTTTGGGGGTCCCTTGCCACCAAAATGTTCCTCTTAGGATAAATCTGTCGAACGAACGAGACAAGTGGAACCACTAAAAATATGGTCGACAGCAGATTGACCGCCTACTTGTTGGTGTAAGGAGCCACGAAAGGAGTGCGATATATAAGCTGATCGCCGATTGGGCAGAAAAAAAATTCCTTGCCAGAAAATTTCCGCCCAATCACGAAGCTGGATTTCAATAGCTTCTGGAACGAGTCCGATAAAGAAATGTTCCCAGGGGCTCTCCCGTCCGTCTTGTAAACTTTCGCTCCTCCTGAATCTTCGTCTCAACCTGACTCTCTGCCCCTGGGTCTCCGAGGATGCTCACAACAACAAGAATGATGCCTGTTGTCGTGTATCGGAAAACGTCGATTGACCTTGTGTCTTTGAAGTCTGAACGACTAATATGTTGAGAGATGTGTCTATACCAATGCAATAGTTCAACAGCGAGAAGAATACTTTTAACACGACCAAACTGACCTCCATATGTTTTGAATTAGACTGCCGTCTTTCCCCGTGGCGGCTCCATACTAATATAATTTTGAGTGGTACGTTTTGTTGAATAACTCAAATACGGGATATCATACACCCCTGAGACTTTAACAGGTAGTTTCACAGGTAGTTTATTTACTATTTTTCCACAATATCTCAAATTCTGGACATTAGTTTTTGAATGATAAGCGATTTTAGTTTTTACTTGCGTGACCTGAAATGTTTCAAATGACGTATTTGTAAGCAGATTATTTTTCTCCACACATTTCACCGAGGCTCCATTAACGTCTATGTGAACAAATCCTACATCGTTTGATAAGCGTTTCCTTTCTCAAACACTTAGCAGAAATATTCATCGAAGCGAAAACAAGTGTGCTTGGTTTTTTTGCAATAAATAACCTATTTTTACCTTATTAGCTATGCTGGACCTCAGTGGTCTAGAGGTCATTGTTACTGCAAGGGCCGATACAACATAGATTAGTTTTAAGTTTGTGTACTATATTTCGGCTGGCCAAACCAGCCTTCTTCAGGTACAATGAGAATTTACATTGGAACGTGTGTTTATGTAGTTACATACCGGAAACACGTAAAACTAAAATGATTGACAGTGTAAAATAAAATACTAAAAAAGGGGTCTAAAAAAGATAAACTTATGAGAAAAATTAACTAATATGTTTCTTCGCGGATGTTAAGACCTTCAGGATCAATTGTTCCGCCTTTTGAAATTAAAAAGTTTCGCTGGCCTTACGGTCTCTGTTAGAAGATATTTTCTCAATGGGATTAATTGCATGTCATAAGCATGTCATAAGTCTCTGCTTGCCAACCGGCGTGCCAAAAAGACCACTCCCATCCGCCGGCGCTGTATCATTAACCACAATCTTATCGATAATCGCCTTAACCCACAGGTCAATACTAATACTAATAACATACCACCTAATCTTGCTGATAACGTCTCCAACTCAGCTCATTCTCCCACTGTCACCCCCACACGTACACGCTCTCGTCGCAAAGCTAAACCTGTTAACCCTCAACAGATAATTCTTCTGTCATTAATCTCTCCAGCTGTTCTCTATCTACTGACGAGGAATCTGTTCTTTCACGTGGACTCACATTTTGCCCCACACCACGACACAAACTGGTCGGAAATTTTAGCTGACATTTACGACTTTTCACGACGTATGCGACTAACCGAGTATTTTTTCGACGATAACACTAACACACCCAACGCCAAAGAAGACCACAATCCCTTCCAAAACAAAAGTACTTGGAATCCCCCCAACGACAGAGAACAAGCCCTTTTTTAGACGCTGTTAAACTTGACATAACCACCTCTAAACCTAAACCTATTCGTGACAACCTCACAGAAACAGAACGCCAAGCCATACAGCAACTCAAACAACGACAAGACATAATTATAAAACCCGCCGACAAAGGTTCTGGTACTGTTGTTATGGACAAAACTTGTTACATCGACGAATGCAACAGACAACTTAATGACACCAAATTTTACCAACACTTAAACGACGACATCACTGCCGACATACAAAAACGTGTTTATGTTAACAGAATGCATCATGACAAACTTATCGACGACAAAACCAAACAATACCTTACACAGACTGACGTAAAACCAGGACGTTTTTACATTCTTCCTAAAGTACATAAAACATAAAACCCGGCAATCCAGGACGCCCTATTGTTTCATCTAATAGCCATCCTACTGAACGTATATCCCAGTTCGGTGACTACTACCTTCAACCTTTAGTTCATAAACTACCATCCTTTGTTAGAGATACTAACGATTTCCTTAACAAATTACTTACCATCGGTAATTTACCCGCTAACTCACTATTAGTTACACTTGATGTTTCATCATTATACACTAATATTCCACATAATGAAGGTATTAATGCCTGTGATCACTTTCTACGTACTTCCCCTCACAATACCATTCCCACCGGCACACTTTGTGACCTCATTCGCATGATTCTCAGCATGAATAACTTTTCTTTTAATGATAATCATTACCTTCAAGTCCACGGCACAGCCATGGGTACTGAAATGGCCCCTTCTTTTGCTAACCTTTACGTCTTGGGTATTTCGAGGCCAACGCTTTGGAAAATGCCCCTTTTCAACCCCACACGTGGCTGCGATATATCGATGATATTTTTATGATCTGGACTAGCCTGCTAGCAAGCTCTCTTGGGGGGGTGGGGGGTGGAAGGAGGGAAAAATGGAAAGAGAGCTTGCAACGATCTCTCTGCGATTTGAATTCCGCCCCTAATGCTCCCTATCGCTTCCGGCTGCCTGAGCTGTCAAAATTTGGACAATCAGCGCAAACCGGAAATTCGTTTCTTCCGTCGAACAGGAAAGGACACGAAAGAACAACTTTGGCACACGCAATGCAAAAGACGGGAATCGTTGCGCAAAAAAAAAAAACTCTTCACTTTCTGCCTACCGTGAGCTACAAAAATACGAAAAACCAGCGAAGGTTTCAGCTTTATTGCGGCCACATTGAACGCGGTAAACCCAAAGTTTGCTAACTGAAGCCGGAGAATGAAGTTGAAGTATCAGATGTCGGACCAAGGATGAAGCGAACTTTGCCAACCTTGGCAACTATGCCAGATAGAAGCCCCGGTCAAAAGGAAGATCGTAACAGACATCCCCATACTTCGGGCTTCGGCGACCTGGTCGTCGATAACGCTTTGAAGTGGAAAAACAAACAATACTGTCTGCGACCAATTATTTTAGATCGCAGCGGCGCGCATTGATACTTTTGCCAAATTATGTAGGCAAAACAGCGAGAACATCTTTGCTTTGAAGTTAGCTATCGACTGCTAGACGCTGTCCTGGTTTCAAATCTGACGGACAGCTCATATATTTGGAGAATTTTTCGCTTTGCAGATGTCTCGCCTTTTCCGGACAAAAACCAAACAATCAAACCACGCAGTCCACGCTCGATGATATATCACGTCATCACCCAGTCAAATCAGCCAATCAGCATTTTGCGTCCAATTTTTGGACGCAGAAATTCAAATTTATGAGACACGAGTGCAAGCTCTCCTTCTCTCCTTTCCTCCCCCCACCCCCTACCCCTGGGAGAGCTTGTTCGCAGGCTAGATCTGGACTGAAGATCTGAATAACTTAAAAATTTTCATCGATTATCTTAAGGTGGCTGGTACTAGTTTTCAGCTTTTACACGACATAAACTTTGAGAGAAAAGAACGCAAAGGCAAACCGAGGCAGTGAGAAAACCTTGCAAGATTAAATTATACATTTAGTTGTTAACCAAAACAAACTATTATTACATCATCAGCTGTTACCATGGAAACGGTACTTGAGGGTTATTCAGAGCTGCATTTAAACTTCTGGTACTTATAACTTGAAAACTAACTCGGTGACCCCCTATTTTTTTCACGTGATTACTTTTGACATTTGAAAAGGAAACTGCAAAATGCATTTTCGCGCATTTCAAAATCTGGATTCTAAAAGATCGACATTTGCTCATGCGCTTTGCTGACTGCCGGTAGCCATTACGCGTACACGCGCGGGCACCTACCGTAGCTCTGTTTTCAGTCCACGCACCGAGTTGATTTCAGTACGGTGGATTTTAATAGTCCACAGTTGTTGTTTTTTACTGTTTGGCCAAACGTTTGGGCTCACTTAAAAGAACTTCTCCACAACTTGTGGCATGACTAAGCATATTTATGCTAAATTACACCAAGCGAAAGCGTGGAATTGACTAAATTGCTCAGAGAACACAAGTCAACTCACAGGCTTCCCAAGCTCAAAATTCGACTCTGCATCCGTCCTGTATGGGACAGCTTGTTTATATAGAGAATTGTATGGGAAAGTCACCGATCGTAAAAGAATTGTGTAAATAACTATCTAATTAGAAATAAAGTTTTCCTACCTCAAATGTGTCACGTACTTGTTTGAAGCCATTCTGACGCCATTTAGTGAAGTTATTCGAAATCGTTGTCTCGTCTTCTAAAAGAAGGAGAAGGCAGACCACTCCATCGATCGCATCAATCGCTGGCCAGACGTCACTCCACACATCGCTCTCTCCTCAATAGGAAAAGTCCCGAATCGCAATAAAACCAACAGTCCCATAAAGCCCAATAAATTTCACTCCACATACGTGTGCTTCGGCGGTCGAAAGACTCGTGAAGAACGAAAAATTTGGCTTAAAGTTCGCTTCTTCGGCTTTCCTGATATGCTTGTGACCGACCCCGAGCAAACGGCCGCTACGCAAGGTCAACTCTGATTGGTCCATTTGAACCAAGTCACGCTGTTGACTGTTGCCAGTGCGTGACTTGGTTCAAATGAACCAATTAGACATGACAAATAGACAATTCTCAAATCTCGCGCATGTAAAGTGTGACGCGCGCGATAGTGACAGGGGCACCCAACGACAAGTTTCGGTAGATATCTGTTCGGTGGAGGGTAGTTCGCCTTAGGCTTTCGGCGTCGATTAAAGAGTGTACTCGGATTTTCGTAAGTAAAACGTGGCCTAAAAGATTCGTAATGTGGAAATCATAACCCCTGAGATTTTCTGAAAGGTCGTTTTTGCTGTTTTTGGCAGTAAAAAACGTCAGCTAGCATTTTCGGAAAGAAAAAAAGGTTCCCTAGAAAGTTCATTTCAGCTAGTATTTTCTCAAAGAAAGATTTTGTTCCCTAAAATTTTCGGGCTAGGGAATCCGAACAGATCAAAGTTTTCTAGCTAACCAAAACATCACTTTAAACAGACTTCAAACACCATAAGGTACTTAAAAATGCCTTTCTACAGCTTTTGGCTGCTTTGGCTCGTTGGGTGCCCCTGATAGTGACCAGACTCTCCACGCGAGTAGAACTGGTACCAGCCACCTTAACAACGTTCACCCTACCATAAAATTCACCAGTTCAAACTCTTTTACTAACGTACCTTTCCTTGACATTAATGTCTCATTAACCAACGACGGTCATATCTGTACCGACCTCTATACTAAACCTACAGACAAGCACCAACACTTACTCTATTCTTCTTGCCATCCCATGAATACTAAAAAAGCCATTCCTTTCAGTCTAGCACTCCGTTTACGACGTATTTGTTCTACCGACGAAACGTTTAATACTCGCGCTGCTCAACTTACTACATATATCTTCTCAAACGTGGTTACAGCCGCAATTTCATCACTAAACAAATACAACGTACCGCCGACATCCCCCTCAGACTCACTTTACAAACCAAAGACGTCAACAAACCAAAACGTATACCTTTTATAACGACTTTTAATCCATCAATTCCTCACATCTCTAGCATCATCAAAAAACATTACAATTTACTCCTATCTTCTAACCGCTGCAAAAACATTTTTCAGCATTTGCCTGTTGTTGCCTTCAGACGTTCCCCTAATCTCCGTGACTTACTAGTCACAGCTAAACTTTCTTCTAATTCTACTAATTCACACCCACAACTCCCTTCCGGTTGCTTCCGTTGCGGTAAAAATTGCGCTACTTGTCCCTACATTTCAGATGGACTCACAAGCTATACTTTCTCTTCTACGGGTGAAACGCGCCATATTAAATCTAACCTGACCTGTGACGCTAAAAACCTCATTTACATGATTCAATGCAACCGCTGCAATTTACAATACATAGGAGAGACTAAACGACGTTTAAAAGACCGATTTAATGACCACCGCCGTACCATAGAAACCGTAACACCAAATCTAAACCTAGCACAGTCGCGGATCATTTCCTCTCCTTTCCTAACAACACTGCTTATGACATGCAATTAATCCCCATTGAGAAAATATTTTCTAACAGAAACTCAATCCGTAAGGCCAGCGAAGCATTTTTAATTTCAAAAAGCAGAACAATTAATCCTGAAGGTCTTAACATCCGCGAAGAAACATATTAGTTAATTTTTCTTATAAGTTTATCTTTTTTTAGACCTTTTTTCTAGTGTTTTATTTTACACTGTCAATCATTTTAGTTTTACGTGTTTCCGGTATGTAACTAAACAAGAGGCTACAATTAGCCTAAAACCGGGCTTGCAAAAAACAGTATTGTATCCCTAACTTAGTGCTAAACAAAAGAATAGAGGGAAGTCTGTCTTTCTTACATCGGACGCATTGTGTTTAGCTTGTGTTGGAGTCTATTTCTTTAGACCCCTATCAACATATATTCCTCTAAAATACTGCTCAACCATTGAGCACAATAATTATAACAGAAAATTAATAGTAATAAATTAATAGTAGAAAATTAATTAGCAGAGTGAAACTGTTTACAAATACGTCAATCCAAGGTCATTTGAAACACAAGAAAGGAACGTTTCTGGACAGTTTCAAGGGACGCTAGTACATTTGTAAAATATAATCGCTTATCATTCAAAAATTAAAGTCCAGAAATTGAGATATTGTGGCAAAATAGTAAATAAACTACCTGTCAAAGTCTCAGGGGTGTGTGATATCCCGTACTTGAGTTATTCAACAAAATGTACATCTCAATGGAGCGGATACGGGAACACGGCAGCCCATCTGGAGTTAAATTTTGGTCATGTTAAAAGCTTTCTTCTCGCTGTTGAACTTGCAAACATTCGTATAGACACTTGTCTTAACATATTAGTTGTTCACACTTCAAAGACACAAGGTGAATCGACGTTTTCCGATACGTGACAACAGGCATCATTCTTCCTGTTGATATGAGATTTACACTCGAATCACTCGGCCGTGAAAGGTCAAACTCCCTTTGTCTGTAGTCTCTAATTTTTGGCGCTCCCCTCGCGTCGCGTCTCCTCGCAACTTCGCGCGCGCACCTGCCCCCACAATCCGTCGCCAAAATTAGAGACTACTCGCTGTCTACTGAAGCAGACACGGGGAAACACGGCAGTCCATCTGCCGTTAAGTTTACTCATGTTAAAAACTTTCTTCTCGCCGTTGAACTTCCAAACATTCGCATAGACACTTCTCTTAACATATTGTTTGTTCAGACTTCAAAAGCCACAAGATGAATCGACATTTTCCCATACGTGACAACACGCATCACTGTTGTTAAAAATAGTTAGCGCTTGCGCAGAAACGCCGGAAGTGCCATTTGTGGATGATACTCGACGACGAAAAAGAAGAACCGTCGGTAGTTTATGACCCAGGCGCCGCGCGAGACGCGCGCAGCCCGAGTAATAAACACCCCTTCCAATGTAAATTCTCATTGTACCTGAAGAAGGCTGGTTTGGCCAGCCGAAATATAGTACACAAAACTTAAAACCATTCTACGTTGTATCGGCCCTTGCTTTTATACTCTCTGTTGATTTTATTACGCCGATCAGATCACCAGTTTGATCCAACGTATACCAGCAGGATTATTGTACACGGTTGCTTGCTTCAACATTTGATTGTTACTGCCCCTAATGTAAACAACCCGGGTCCAACTTCTACTAGTGGCACCTATCGCGGGCTTTTTTCTTCTTCTTTTATAAATATTTTTTTACTAGTGTTATTATAATTGTTCTCAAGGGTTGAGCTGTAAAGCAATTTTGTAATTTTAAAGGGATATTACGTTGATCTGATAGGGGTCTACAAATATACACTGAAAAGAAATAGACTCCAACACAAGCTAAGCGCAATGCGTCCGATGTAAGAAAGAGAGACTTCTCTCTATTCTTTTGTTTAGCGCTAAATCAGGGATACAATACTGTTTTTTTGCAAGCCCGAGTTTAGGCTAATTATAGGCTCTTGTCTCATTATAATCGGTGCTGTTGTCTTTATATTCGGTGCTTTCTTCATTATATTCGGTTCAAACACCATTATATTCGGTTCTTACTTCGTTATATTCGGTGCTTTCTTCATTATATTTGGTTCTTACTTTGTTTGGTGCTTTCTTCATTATATCGGGTGCTTACATCATTATATTCGGTGCTTGCTTCGTTATATTCGGTGGATTTTTCTTTCTTCGTTGTGATCGAAGCCAGTCTTCCCAATGCCCTGGAATGGTAAATCAAGAATCTGGAAAGGCGGAATGCGGGAAAGTAGGAATGCTGGGAAACCGGCTAGTGGTAACCAGAAAAGGAAAATTAACTTTGTGAAGAACGCATGAAAATGTTCAAAAATAGATGCGTCCACTATTGTTTTGCCGCCGTGGAAAAAATGGAGTCACAACAATCTCGGGAGCTTGAGTACTGGGTGTGGAGTGCGACCTTTATAAAACAAGTTATAAAAGAAAAACTTAAAACTGATGTTCTTTCCTATTCTATTTTGCTGAAACTTAATTTTCTTTGTGAATGGTACATGAAATGAATCATACGTGAACTGCGGAAATGAAATAAAATGAAGAATGATCCACGCACGCGTGAACACAATTTATGCAATTGCGAAAAGAAGCCTGAAAACAATTCAGGGCTTCAACGGGGTTTGAACCCTTGATTCCGCGATTACCAGGATTACGGGGTTTGAACCCGTGACCTCGCGATTACCGGTGCGATGCTCTAACCAACTGAGCTATGAAGCCACTGACGTTGGGAGCAGGTCAATTGTGTGTTCCTATGTTCCAGTGAAAGAAATGAGTGTCAATGGTATATGAAATGAATCATATATGAGTGTGAATGGTATACGAACCAACTGAGCTATTCATATACCATTCACACTCATTTCTTTCACGTGAACATATGGACCCACAATTGACCTCCTCCCAATGTCAGTGGCTTCATACATCAGTTGGTTAGAGCATCGCACCGGTAATCGCGAGATCACGGTTCAAACCCCGTTGAAGTCCTGAATTTTTTTCAGGCTTCTTTTCGCAATTGCATAAAGTGCGTTCACAACTGCGAGGATCATTCTTCATTTGATTTCATTTCCGCAGTTCATATATGATTCATTTCGTATACCATTCACACTCATATATGATTCATTTCGTATACCATTGACACTCATTTCTTTCACGGGAACATATGAACCCACAATTGACCTGCTCCCAACGTCAGTGGCTTCACAGCTCAGTTGGTTAGACCATCGTACCGGTAGTCGCGAGGTCACGGGTTCAAACCTCGTTGAAGTCCTGAATTTTTTTCAGGCTTCTTTTTTCCAATTGCATAAATTGCGTTCACAACTGCGAGGATCATTCTTCATTTGATTTGATTTTCTTTTCTGCCTACCACTAGCCGGTTTTCTGGCATTCCTACTTTCCCGCATTCCGCCTTTCTGGATTCCCGATTTTCCATTCCCGGGCATTGGGAAGACTGGCGACGATCATAACGAAGTAAGCACCGAATATAATGAAGAAAGCACCAAACAAAGTAAGAACCAAATATAATGAAGAAAGCACTGAATATAACGAAGTAAGCACCGAATATAATGATGTTTGAACCGAATATAATGAAGAAAGCAGCCAGTATAATGGAATAAGCACCGAATATAAAGACAACAGCACCGAGTATAATGAAATAGCCACCCAATATAATAACATAAGTACTGAATATAGTGACATAACCACCCAACATAAAAGAAAAAAGTATCGTAAGACATTTTATAAATTACAGCCAAGCGCTAATGCCCAGTGCCCACCCAGGCTAATGCGCGCGCACCGGTTTGAACTTTCTGCGGAGGCGTCACCCTCGTACCCAACGTCTTCGTTCCCTTTGACCAGCGGCCGGGAACGGGAACGTTACCTTTGACCAGCGGCTCGTTTCGTCAAGCCAGCATGCGTAGTAAGGAACGTGGACTCGAGGTACGAGATTGCGGAAGCATTCCATTTCTACGGAAGTGCTAAAGTTCTACGGAAGAGGCAAGAGTTCTACGGAAGAAGCTCGGGACTTTACCTCAAATTTGCCTGACCTAAAATACCCCCGGAAAACCCCGGGGAAATTTTCAATTTTTTTTTAAACTAAGACTAGTGAGTAGCACGACGGCA
>JAEMWC010000272.1:872500-875000 GCA_016490735.1 Pachyseris speciosa
GTAATTTCCCAGCATCTCTCAGTAATATTGAGCAGGTAACAGGGTTTAATTTGCTTGAAAACTGAAGCTGATGCCACCTGGCCCCACCCTCTAACTGAATCTGCTTGTACATGTAACATCATGAAATCTATGAGGGGGGGGGGGGGGGGGGACTAATTGAAGGAGTCTGCGAAAGAAGGCCCTAAGTAACTTTTGATGTAATGTTAAATTCTCCTTGTGTTTCAAAGGTGAATACAAGGAACTTTGGTAGCAGAATATAGCAATTGATCAGAAGTCACTTAGGGCTTTTTCCAGGCACCCCTTCCATTTACCATCAGTAGAGTGAGCAAGTGTACCTGGTGTGGATCGATGAGAAACTGCCGGTGACACAAAACATCGCATGTGGTGCAACCAATACCTGGTTTAATAACAGAATCACCCAGTTCTTTAAAACCTTCCCTGCACCACATTTTCAGCTTTTTGCCAAAATCCAAAGGAATCATCTATTAATCAAATACAAAAATTAACAATAAATTGGCAATAAATATATATTAGCATATCAAGTCTCACAGGGCAACTGAAGTGACTATGCTATAAAAACACTTCTTATATATAGCCCATAACTGACTAAAACATAACTGGCAAAATCCTAAAGTAAAAGCTACAACTTACTTTAAGGGAGATAGTTTTTTATCCCTTTAACCCTTAAGGGGTCTCCGTTTGACAAGTAATATCATCTGGCGTTAGACAGAGTAAAATCTATTAAGTCACTCTTATGGAGGAAAGGGTTAATTTCTTGTCAAATGATGGCAAATATTAAAAATCCATTACCTTTCCATTGTTGTGTATTAGAGACATTAAAATCAGAATCATTTGATCTGAATCATCAGTCCAGTCCCCAAAATCATATTTCCCACGATGTGAGTCCCTGTGCTTCATAGAGTACTCTAACTTTGGCAGCTTGGTTTCTGCGGCCACTTGTTGTGACAAATTTTGTGATTTGCTTTTCTCACAGAAACTGCCATAAATCTAAAGATTAATTAGGAAAAAAAATTAAAAAAATGTATAAAACAAACTTTTACAAAGAGCTTATAATATCTCAAAGAAAAATTCCATTCCAAGGGATGTGGACTTCACATGCCAGTCAAAAGTACAATTACATGACATAAGAAGAATTATTTTAACAATACAGTTGTTGCGATTTTTTCTTGTCCCATGTACACCTGATTAGTTTGACCAACTTGCAGAGGACTGATTTAACCACTGAATTTTAGAGGACTTTTAACTGCTAAAACACAACATGACAGGAATGTTTTAAAGATAGCAAGACTGCCTGTAAGGTTTGAGCCTTATGATACGTACATTGGGCTTTAATACCCATAACAAATTTGTTCTTTTGTGAACAAAATGGATGCAGTACCTTATTAAAAGGTGAGGATCCAGGAAAAAATTGTGACTGTTAAATCTATAATAACACAATGGCTGAACATGACTGAGAATGCTTAGGGCATAACTCCTAATGCATCATTTCCTGGTATCTTGAGTCACTCAGACAAGATGGTGGTGGTCTCCATTTTCTTCAGGTGAAGCCTAATATAGAGTGCTTAAGTGTGATGTCACAAATATTAGGATTTTTGAAATTATGAGATAAGTTTTGTTGAGATTTTCAGAAAGAGCAAGATGAAAAATGCTAACTTGGCAAAAATCAACATTTTTAAGGCAAATTGGCTCTGAGATGTTAGCACCATTATGCTCTGTTGACTCCAAATCCTTCTAAATTTGACTTGGTTCATAACGTTAGGAACTGAGTAAAATTTAGAAGGATTTCTATGGAGTCAGCAGAGCATATAAACGGTACTGATATTTCGCTCTCAAACTGTGAGGAAATTCTGATTTTAGCAAGTAGGTCTTTTTGTTGATGTTCTTTCTGAATATCTGAACAAATCCTATAATTTCACGACATCATCATCACTTTAGTACTCTATTATAAAAACATAATCAGACCGATTTCCGTAAAATGGTGTTAACTGGTCTGGATCCACACCTGCAGTAAAAAATCTGTAAAAGAATTGATATGCATCTATCCAGAGATTATATATTAAATAACTGCCTTCAATGATTAAAAGTTAACAGTTTACATGGCTAAAAAGGCATTAGCTTACATGCATAGCCTCTCTCTTGGTCATGAACTCAGTCAACTGAGTCCGATGGCATCTCCAATGCAGTTTCCCGTAAACTGTACCTCGTATGCGATCCAGCATAACTTCTTTATTCAGTGATGACTTTTCAGTGAAACACGAAGGTACTGTAACAGCATTCTGCAATGAAAACGTTTTCTCCAGTTCTTTAAATAATGCTAAAAAAAAAATGCAATTTAGGATCAATTAAAAGCTTGTTTCTGACCGTGTAAAAGTGAAGAACAGCTCCCCTAAAAGTCTGTCGGCCTACTGTCGGCCAACTGTCGGCCGGCAGTATACATTCATTCTTCATTCAGTATACATCATTCTTCATTTGATTTCAT
>JAEMWC010000272.1:880000-931111 GCA_016490735.1 Pachyseris speciosa
TGCACCGATTGGTATGCCGTTGACATATCGATTTGTTTACATCTGAGTCAGTGACAAATTTGCATAAGCTGCCCCCTAACAATACTCGTTCCTACGCTTCGAGTATCCACGACTAAAAACGAGAGTGCTGAAATCCATATCTGATAAGATAAATAAAAACTTTAATCCCGTTTTCTGATACTTTATTCACTAAAAGGACAGTGTTTTACACTGAGTCTCACCGATAATAGCAGTCCCGAAAAATCTGACCTTCCTCCGTAAATCTCAGCGCCCAAAGTAAGCTCCAACTTTAAACAGAACTTTAATATATCAGTGGCGCTAAAGAGTGATTAACATATTTCGATTCTATCAGTGTAGTGTTTTAGACTGTTTTACAAGACAGTGTTTTCGAACCGTTTAGTTGTTTTCTGTGGGACCTAAGCGTAATGCAAACCTATCACAACAAATGTCAAATAAAAACTATGGCTTTTCGTTCACTTCCTTTTCTTCATTTAGGCCAAGGAGGGTTAAGAATCTGTAGGAAAAAAGCAATACTTTCTAAAAAACCACGCGATGTGATTGAAAGCTTCCTAATTAACAATTACATTATGAGCTCGAGATTTCTATCGCGTGATAGCCCAGCGATCACGCACTATCACGCATAAAAATCGAAACTGAAAAATCTAATTGTTTTAGTATAAATTTACTAGTTCAGAACTAAACAAGTAAATTATCTAAGTCCTCCTTCGAAAACGCGAGGAAGCAGCCGCCATTTTTTTTGACAGCCGCCGCTCACTACCTACAAAAGAATCATTTTAGAACCCTAGTAGGTTTATACTAATAAAAGATTATTAAAAGAAGATATTTTTTAGGAAGCACAACTGGCTGATTTGTTGAAACTTGGCTGTAACACTGGCGAGCAAAACTACTCCGATAGAAAGGGAAGGAGTAACGTTTCACCGCGGTACGTCATACACCACCGATCGAGACATTTTCACTTCGGTTCAGTTTTCGGTTAAAACTTCCGAATATGCTTCGGTACGGATCAATAATTACGAATGCCAAGACTGAAAACTAAGGTGATTTTCTTCACCCAACTTACTTGCTTATCTTCTCATCTAACCAGTCTTTGTGCTTCAGTCCATTAAGCCAAGAAGGCGGTAAGGCACTGGCGCCAAGTCTACAGCCCAACAGGGCTCCAGCTACTGCACCATTAGTGTCAGCATCCCCACCCTGAGAACAAAATACAACCAAAGGTTCAAGCTGAACTCCAGACGTTTCGCCCTGAGTGAAGCTAATTCGCCTACGCTTAAAAGAATATCTAGTTGACAAGGAAATGGAAACCGATTTTGCAGGCTATAAACAGCTGCAGTATGGAATACTTCAATTTACGCTTTCAAATCAAGATGAGGGTGAGTGAACTCTCTTGAGTTTGTAGTGTGGGCGATCAGAAGCAAATCTCGTGCATCCCACTAGATGGAACATTTTCATCAATTATTTCAGTCAGAATGGAACTACCTAGTCTTCGTTTATAAGTAGCCTGCATACAGGCTCTTCATTTGGGCAATTCAGAGAAGTTGGCGCTCGGTCAAACATGCTACGGGCTTCGGTCCCTTAAGGCCCGTTTAAACGGTTTCAACACTGATTTGCTTCAACATGCGCTCAACACTTCGTTGAACCGTCGGTTGCGTTTGAACAGGTCGTCAACATTGTTGAAAGCGTAAAAAGTGTTGAAAGCTTGTTGAAACTTTCATTCAACTTTCATTCGGTTTAAACTTTCATTCAACATCGATTCAACTTGTCCTTTGCTCTCGACAATGTTGAATGGTGTTGAAGCCGTTTGAACACTCCATTCAACAATTGTGGAACACACGCACGCTCACATCAGCCCGTAAAAATCTCGATGCGAGAGTTTGGTTTCTAGTTCTTAGTACGTCGCAATCAAATTTCTCAAAATGTTGGTCCTTTGTTGGTGCAATGTTCTTGGAACCGTTTGAACGGTCTCAGCGCAATTATGTTTTTACGTTCAACTTTGGCCCAACATTTGTTCAACTTATGTTGAACGAATGTTGGTCAATACTGAAACCGTTTAAACGGGCCTTTATGATGCTGACAACGCGAAAATGTAGCCGAATGATAAAGATCTACAACTACCTATGTACGACTTAAATAAACGAATCCATTCCGTTTACCTCATAAGCTATGACCTCCAAGGAAGCTCGAAAGTCCTTTTGTGTCAGCGACCAAAACCCCGATCCCATGCACTTGTACGTGTAACCTATTTCACCACTTCCATCCAGCTTTAGATCAGCCAAGGTATCTGCATACATGTATTTCTTTAGTTCTTCCTGTGAAGAGAGATTTACATCCTAAAATTTTGCGGCCTTTTATTCTGTAGGATATTTTTTTTCTGTGGGAAATTAATTTTGGGGATCGAGAGCAAAAATTAAAACCACCCATCCAGCCTCAAACCAAGCCCCCGCTTAGATGTATGATTAGGCCTATCCAGATAGTAAATTGCGGAACATTTACTCCTAAAAAGTGCCTAAAAGTTACTAGAAGGTTGCTCATTAAGTCAGATAAAAACATGTGTCACCAACATCTTAAAAGTTGCTCTCAAAATTAAGTGTTTCTTAGCACAGATATTGAATGGGTGTCTGCCATTTATTGTATAAATGAAAAATTCAGACTACCCGTTACTTCAAATTGCACCGTGCACGCGGACTATATATAGAATACAAACGCCTGATCTCTCACTCTCTTCTCCTGAAGATCACAACCTGGCAACCGCCATTATTCCTGCGAAAGGATGCTGCTTATCATTTTAAAGTTCCAATTCAACCACGATTTCAGTTTATTAGTTGAAAAAGTCGATCAAACAAACGAAGAAAAAGACACAGAAAGGACAAGCAAACAAAAATGGTTGGTTCCAATACCACACACCCTACTGAAAGGCAGCAGCAACTCGTAAAAACCAATCACTTATAAACACGACACATGGGAGAACAAAACTGCGAAGAATTACCACCGGTGCTGCTTCACTTGCATAATTAAATGCCGCGTCAATAACAGCCTCGACATCGTAATCTCCATCTTCATTTATATGCTTTCCTTGCAACATCAACGCAATTGCTGTTGTCACGGCAACACATGATGCAACGCATCTTGGGTCTGCGTGCGTGACTTGGCAGGCTTCTTTGGTGTTAGCAATCACTGCTTCAGTGTTACCGAAGTCATGGACCCCAAGTATGGAAGTGCGCATGACACCTCCATTTGGAGCGATCACCTGACCAGATGATTCCCAGATCTGACTTGCGGCCTGTAGTAACAATGGTAACACAATCAACAAAATGTGGTTTATAAAATTCACAAAGGAAGTACGAAAAAAAAATTTACCAAAGCTGCGCTGTATAAGCTACGTATTATTACCAGTGTTCCTGCAATCAGCGAAAAATGCCTCAAGTGGGTGCTTTCTATTATTTCTTCCCTTAGGTTCTCTGCATCTTGGGAATGCTTTATGTCAGTGTTATATCTTGCCCTTAAATGTACTCCCGTCGGACCCGTCTGACCTTTTTAGCATCCTGTATAGTGTCTTCACTAAAAGGATTAATAAATATGTATGTATGTAATGCCCGACACACTAGGGTTTCCCGAGTATGATATTCCTGATAGAAAATTTATTTGCACTGCTTATGTCTATGCGAAAAAATCAGATCTTAAAATTAATCCCCTACAACTCAGTCAATAAGTACATGAAATGCACATACATGATGTGGATCCACTAGGAATTGAGGGTGGCGGAGAACACGGTGTGTAGTACGACCGATGCCCATTCCTCCACCATCACCTAGCTCTGCAAAACCCTCCTTGGACCATGTCTTCATCTTTTGCGCAAAACCTAAGCGAACCATCTGTGAATTAAAATGTGAGGCTTATGGGATTTGGCTCAAAGTGAGAAAGGATGGAGCCTCTTATAGTTAACTAGTTTGTCTGAGTTTTTGTCATTTTTACCCATATACCACAAGAGTTGCATATCCATCCCTTGTTATCAGGTCGGTTTCCTAAGCCCAATAGTAACTAATCATGCTGATCAAGCAAAGTAAGCTGAAACAGTTGTGCAGTTCAAGGAATAAATTGCCATGTGACGACAGCAGCAGCACGTTATATGCTCGAGAATGTCTATAATCCTGGAGGTTAAGCTCATTTTCAATTGTTTTTTCAAGGATAAATTGCATGTGACCACAGCAGCAGCACGTTATATGCTCGAGAATGTCTATAATCCTGGAGGTTAAAGCTCATTTTCAATTACATTTTGATATCTTGTGACTCAGCGCGATGGGTGGAAAAGGGGATTGTGAGGGAGGGAGACATAATGATTAGCTTACTAGTAGTGGCAGTGGCATCCAGTGGAATAAATCAGTGTTATCTAGTGTTAAATCAAGGGTCAGTGATAGTGTTATTGGTAGTGTTAGTGGTAGTGGTAGTGCAGTGCCAGTGGCAGTGGTAGTGGTAGTGGTAGTGGTAGTGGTAGTGGTAGTGGTAGTGGTAGGGTAGTGGCAGTTGTAGTGGCAGATGGCAGTGGCATAAATCAGTGTTATCTAGTGTTAAATCAAGGGTCAGTGGTAGTGTTATTGAAAGTGTTAGGGTAGTGGTAGTGGCAATGGCAGTGGCAGTGGCAGTGGTAGTGGTAGTGGTAGTGGTGGTAGTGTAGTGGTAGTGGCAGTTGTAGTGGCAGTGGCAGTGGCATAAATCAGTGTTATCTAGTGTTAAATCAAGGGTCAGTGGTAGTGTTATTGAAAGTGTTAGGTAGTGGTAGTGGCAATGGTAGTGGCAGTGGCAGTGGCAGTGGTAGTGCAGTGGCAGTGCCAGTGGCAGTGGTAGTGGTAGTGGTAGTGGTAGTTAGTGGTGTGGTAGTGGTAGTGGTAGTGGCAGTTGTAGTGGCAGATGGCAGTGGCATAAATCAGTGTTATCTAGTGTTAAATCAAGGGTCAGTGATAGTGTTATTGGTAGTGTTAGTGGTAGTGGCAGTGGCAGTGCCAGTGGCAGTGGTAGTGGTAGTGGTAGTGGTAGTGGTAGGTAGTGGTAGTGGTAGTGGTAGTGGCAGTGTGTAGTGGCAGATGGCAGTGGCATAAATCAGTGATCTAGTGTTAAATCAGTGGTCAGTGGTAGTGTTATTGAAAGTGTTAGTGGTAGTGGTAGTGGCAATGGTAGTGCAGTGGCAGTGGTAGTGGTAGTGGTAGTGGTAGTGGTAGTAACAGTGGTAGTGGTGGCAGTGGTAGTTGTAATGGCAGAGTAGTGGCAGTGTAGTGGTAGTGGCAGTGCAGTGGTGGAGTGTGGCCAGTGGTAGTGGCAGTGGTTGTGCAGTGGACAGTGGTAGTGGTGGTGGAAGTGGTTGTGGTAATGAGACTGGTAGTTGCAGTGGCAGTGGCAATGGCAGTGGTAGTGGTAGTGACAGTGGTAGGGGCAGTGGTAGTGGTAGTGGCAGGGGTAGTGGCAGTGGTAGTGGCAGAAGGAGTGGTAGTGGCAGGGGGTAGTGGCAGTGGTAGTAGTAGTGGCAGGGGTAGTGCAGTGGTAGTGGTAGTGGCGGTAGTGGCAGTGGTACTGGCAGTGGTAGTGGTAGTGGTACTGGCAGTGGTAGTGGTAGTGGCAGTGGTAGTGGCAGTGGTAGTGTAGTGGCAGGGCAGTGGCAGTGGCAGTGACAGTGATAGTGGTTGTGGATTGGTAGTGGCAGTGGTAGTGGCATTGGTAGTGGTAGTGCAGTGACAGTGACAGTGGTAGTGGTAATGTAGTGCAGTGGTAGTGGCAGTGGTGGTGGCAGTGGTAGTGGTAATGAGGGACTGGTAGTTGCAGTGGCAGTGGCAATGGCAGTGTTAGTGGTTGTGACAGTGGTAATGGTGGCAGTGTAGTGACAGTGGTAGTGTTAATGGTAGTGGCAGTGGTAGTGGCAGTGGGTGGCAGGTAGTGGGTAACAGACTGGTATTTCAGTGGCAGTGGCAATGGCAGTGGTAGTGGTAATGGTAGTGGCAGTGGTAGTGGAGTGGTGGTGGCAGTGTGGTAGTGGTAATGAGACTGGTAGTTGCAGTGGCAGTGGCAATGGCAGTGGTAGTGTTGGCAGTGGTAGTGGCAGTGGTAGTGACAGTGGTAGTGACAGTGTAGTGGCAGGGGTAGTGGCTGTGGCAGGGGCAGTGACAGTGGTAGTGGCAGTGGTAATGGTAGTGGCAGGGTAGTGGCAGTGGTAGTGATAGTGTCATGGTGGAGGTTGTGGCAGTGGCAGTGTAGTGGCAGGGGTAGTGGCAGTGGCAGGCGCAGTGACAGTGGTAGTGCAGTAGTAGTGGTAGTGGCAGTGGTAGTGGCAGGCAGTGGCAGTGGCAGTGGCAGTGGTAGTCCAGTGGCAGTGGCAGTGCATAAATCAGTGTTATCTAGTGTTAAATCAGGGTCAGTGGTACTGTCATTGAAGTGTTAGTGGTAGTGGAGTGGCAATAGTAAGTGGCAGTGGCACTTGTAGTGACAGTGGTAGTGGTGGCAGTGGTAGTGTAGTGGCAGGGGAGTGGCAGATGTAGTGTTTGTAGTGGCAGTGGTAGTGAGAGTGTAGTGGCAGGGGTAGTGGCAGTGGCAGGTGCAGTGACAGTGGTAGTGGCATTAGTTAGTGCAGTGGCAGTGGCAGTGATAGTGGCAGGCAGTGGCAGTGGCAGATGGCAGTGGCATAAATCAGTGTTATCTAGTGTTAACTAAGGTCAGTGGTACGTAATTGAAAGTGTTAGTGGTAATGGCAGTGGCAGTGGTAGTGGCAGTGGTAGTGGTAGTGGTGTGCAGTGAAAGTGGCAGTGTTAGTGGCAGGGGTAGTGGCTGTGGCAGGGCAGTGACAGTGGTAGTGGCAGTGGTAGTGGTAGTGGCAGGGGTAGTGGCAGTGGTTGTGGCAGTGGTAGTGGCAGTGGCAGTGGTAGTGGTAGTGATAATGGCAGTGAGTAGTGTGGTAGTGCATGCTGTGACAGTGTAGTGGTAGTGGTAGTGGCAGTGGTAGTGGTAGTGGTTGTGGTATGGTAGTGGCAGTGGTAGTGGCATTGGTAGTGGTAGTGGCAATGGCAATGGCAGTGACAGTGACAGTGGTAGTGGTAGAGGTTGTGGCAGTGGCAATGGCAGTGCAGTGGTAATGGTAGTGGCAGTGTAGTGGCAGTGGTGTGGCAGTGCAGAACAGGTATGGTAATGAGACTGGTAGTTGCAGTGCAGTGGCAATGGCAGTGGTAGTGGTTGTGACAGTGGTATGGTGGCAGTGGTAGTGGCAGGGTAGTGGCAGTGGTAGTGCAGGGTAGTGGCTGTGGCAGGGGCAGTGACAGTGGTAGTGGCAGGGGTAGTGGCAGTGGTAGTGGTCATGGTGGAGGTTGTGGCAGTGGCAGTGGTGGTGGTAGTGGTAGAGGTAGAGGCAGTAGCAGTGGTAGAAGTAGTGGTAGTGGTAGAGTTAAAGGTAGAGGTTGTGGTAGCAGCAATGGTAGTGGCAGTGGCAGTGGCAGCTAGTGGTAGTATTGGTAGTGGTGGTGACAGTGGCAGTGGTACTCGTAGTGGGCAGGGAAGTGGTAGTGGTGGCGGCAGTGATAGTTGTAGTGGTAGTGGCAGGGAAGTGGTAGTGGTAGTGGTTTATCAGCAGCAACAGTGCTTATGTTGTATAAATAGTACATTTAAGGCTCCTTATCAAAGTGTTTTGTAGAGCCGCCATTACACGTTTGAAACTTTTAGCTGAAACTTGTGTGCAGTGGCGCTGAGAAACAAGTTTCAGCAAGCATTGCACCATGTAACATGGTCGGTTTCGTGAAACTTTTTTGGCTTCCGTTGCAAGAAAAGTTTCACGAAAAGAAGAACCGCTTTCTACTTCTGCAACCGTCGCAACGATCGCAATGGTGATAAAAACAATTAGTTTAACTGTGTAACACCACTTCATGAAACTGGTCTCGCTCGGGTTTGTCATGCTACGCTGTGTAAACCATGGATCTAGTTTTGCGGGATTTCGAGACCAGTTTCAACGTTCCTGAACAAGTTTTGACCTTTGATGTTACGTGGTGCAATGCGTGATGAAACTTTCTCATCAACGTTGCACACAAGTTTCAGGTAAAAGTTTCAATGTGTAACTGCGGCTTTTGTTTTTAAACTTGAAGTACTTTCTGTAACCTTAAGTAACCAGTGTGTAAGTCAGAGGTATGTAAATGTGAAGTTGTGTGGGAATTAATAATTGAAGGGATGTATGCAAAACTATTGTAAGTGATGATTGTTTTTAATTGTGCTCCAAAATAGCTGATTTCTCGCATGCAGGCTTGTTTTCGTGTGATGAACATTGTCCTGTATTTTTTATCTGTTTCACTTGTTAGTTTTTGAGAAAACAGAGGCCAAAAACACATGCACCCCAAATCATCACTTAGGATACAGTAAAGTTTTGCTTATTAAACCCTTCAATTGTAATGGTGCAAGTAGCAAATAAAGAATTAGTAGTACCAGTAACAGTGGACCTAGTTAGTAACACTTGTAGGTTGTGATAGTGGTAGCAATATCTTTTGTAAAAGCAGTCAGTGCTTTTACTTCTATCAATCAATTGAACCATAATGCAGCCCCTTCAACAAGCTCAGTTGGCTGACCAAAACGACTGCCTACTTCAGCAATGGAAGTTGGTTATTTGAGCACAGATTTGATTGACCCACATTCACCAGTCTCATTTCCTAATTTGTTGCTGACAGAGAGAAAAGTACCTTGACCGCTCTAGCAACTTTTAGAGCTACAACAACTCCTTTCTACATAAGTTACTGAAGGGCAGCAGATGACATCTTCTTCCAGGTGCTGCATTACCTACCTTTCCTTTGTTTTCTAACAGCGTCTGTAAAATCAGAATCATTTGATCAGAGTCGTCAGTCCAGTCTCCAGTTTCAAATCGCTCTCGGTGAAAGTCTCTGTACTTCATGGAGTACTCTAAATTAGGCAACTTTGGCCCAGTCACTTTTTCTAAGAGCTTTTGTGTCATGCCTTTTTCAAAGTAATTGCCATAAATCTATGTAAAAGAGAAAAATTCATGAATGAGAGAAATGATTACACCTTACAGAATAAAAGAATTATGAATTAATTTACATGTAGGTTGGAGAAAATGGTATCTAGCAGTAAGTAATTTTAAACCATCCACTCTTGTGTTGTTGCAGTTGGAGTTGATCATTACAGGTGCCATGTTGTTCATGAGGAAAAACTTTATTTTATACAGCCTGTATATTAATGAAAATTAATTCTTATCCTTCAATTATCCATTGAAAAAGTTCTCATTTTATGCAGCATCTTAGTGCAGCCTGGTAGGAACACTGGCAGGTATAATTAATAGATTAAAACAGCTAATCCTAGCAGTCCATTGGCTAGTATATTTTGGGGAAAAAGGACCACACGGGGATGGTTCAATAATAAATATTATGCTATAGATAAAAGAGGTAAATTCGCACCTGGAAAGTTGTTTGATTTTTGTTGTAATTGATCAGACAGCAAGACAAAAATGTCTCAACTAGTGTCATAAGAATCAAATATGAATGGAACACTAACAAGAATAATTTTATGTAATTTGGTAATGGGGCATAAAGGAGTTATAGGTTGACGAGCATGCAACCTACATGTGTAGCTTCTGCTTTGGTCATGAATTCAGTCAACAGTCCAACGGCGTCTCCAATACAGTTCCCATAAATGGTACCTCGTATGCGATCCAGTAGTACTTCTTTACTCAGTGACGTTTTGGTGTTGAAACAAGGTGGTACTGTTATAGCATCCTGCAAGAGTGACAAAGTGGGAATCTCTATATCAGTGAGAGCTAATCTGAGACTCTCTATGGGTAGAATTCCAAAGACATTGAAGGTGAAAAGATTAATATCCCTGAAAAACGAAGATGTCAAGTTTGTAGGGAAGATTTAAAAACTTGCATGGTCAGATAGAATACTGTAAATATTAAGACACGAAAAGTGTTATGTACAGCTAAAAATTTAATCAAAATTGTGTCCCATCTCTGCTTGTCTCTCAATTTTTGACATAACGCACGGCAATGATGAGCATCAATTGAACAATCTTCATAGCCACAAAGAGAGGAGTATGAGGAAACGCACATTTGACAATATGATGTAAGTACTGAAAAGGTAACACTGAAACAAGTAATAAATAAATAAATAACATCAACAACAACTCCAAACAATAGTGCCAACAGTGCTTTCAATAAGCACCAACGTCTGACGAAAAGCATCGCCTACTTCGATCAGAGACATCAGCTACTTTTTCCCTAAAATCAAGTAATTAAAGAACGATTCTTTAATTTTTTTTTTAAACCGTCACCTACTCTACTCCAACTCGCTGCCTAATTCAAATTTTATTGAAACCCCTGTGCCAAAACCCAAAAATAATTATCCAAAAATGAAGATTTTTTTTAAAAAAAATAGAAGACTTCCAAACCAAAAGGCGAAGAAATCGAAGTCTGAAGGTACAGTGTACATGTACCCATAGTGAGGCTCTAATTTCTTGTGCTCTAATCTCATATTATTGCACAACAATCTGGTTGGTATCAACATGTATTTATTCTCTTGGTCTTATACAAGTACAAGGTTGGCCAGGAATGTCAAGGAGTCTCAAATAGGAGTAAATTTGAGACCCTCGACAATGAGGCTAACTGTAAATATTAAACTGTGCATCTCGTCAGATTTGACTTAAAAAATAATTAATACTTTGTCAACCAGTACCACTTCTGTTATACTGAGGCGGTGCTATATTTTGTAGGCAATTAATATTTTTAAATTTACAGGCTCTTATTATCCGCAGTAGTGCACTGCTAAAGCAGGGATGATTGAACGTGTTATCTTCCAAGTAGTTCATGTGAAAACTCATGTGGTGAATGGCTAAATGTCTTACTCCAGAGTACGAGAGCCAAGTTAACCTCTCCTTTACAAGTAAAATACAGTACTGGTTCACTAACCGCATGAATTTCCTCTCCCCTGAGCTGCTGAACTCGTTGTTTCATCGGCATTTGTGTTTAGCTCATGAGATGGATCTTCTGTCTTGTCAACCTTTCCTTTCTCCTCGGAGGCTGAAGACTTCTCTGAAGGCACTTCCATCGGTAAATCGTTCAACGACGAAAACAAAATGAAGGTGAAACTGTCGCAGAGTTTGCAAATTTAGCTGACCTTCGCGAAAAAAGGAAAAGCGGAAGTGGGCCATGATTACGTTCTCGACGAGTTCTGGGTAATAGTATCCAGACTCCCAGCCAAGTCCCAATATTAAGGAGCTTTAGATTTGACAACAAGTACGAGATTTAGGACGAGTACGACTTTTTACCCGGGCTGCGCGCGTCTCGCGCGGCGCCCGGGTCATAAACTACCGACGGTTCTTCTTTTTCGTCGTCGAGTATCATCCACAAATGGCACTTCCGGTGTTTCTGCGCAAGCGCTAACTATTTTTAACAACAGTGATGCGTGTTGTCACGTATGGGAAAATGTCGATTCATCTTGTGGCTTTTGAAGTCTGAACAAACAATATGTTAAGAGAAGTGTCTATGCGAATGTTTGAAAGTTCAACGGCGAGAAGAAAGTTTTTAACATGAGTAAACTTAACGGCAGATGGACTGCCGTGTTTCCCCGTGTCTGCTTCAGTAGACAGCGAGTAGTCTCTAATTTTGGCGACGGATTGTGAGGGCACGTGCGCGCGCGAAGTTGCGAGGAGACGCGACGCGAGGGGAGCGCCAAAAATTAGAGACTACAGACAAAGGGAGTTTGACCTTTCACGGCCGAGTGATTCGAGTGTAAATCTCATATCAACAGCAAGAATGATGCCTGTTGTCACGTATCGGAAAACGTCGATTCACCTTGTGTCTTTGAAGTCTGAACAACTAATATGTTAAGAGAAGTGTCTATACGAATGTTTGCAAGTTCAACAGCGAGAAGAAAGCTTTTAACATGACCAAAATTTAACTCCAGATGGACTGCCGTGTTCCCGTATCCGCTCCATTGAGATGTACATTTTGTTGAATAACTCAAGTACGGGATATCACACACCCCTGAGACTTTGACAGGTAGTTTATTTACTATTTTGCCACAATATCTCAATTTCTGGACTTTAATTTTTGAATGATAAGCGATTATATTTTACAAATGTACTAGCGTCCCTCGAAACTGTCCAGAAACGTTCCTTTCTTGTGTTTCAAATGACCCTGGATTGACGTATTTGTAAACAGTTTCACTCTGCTAATTAATTTTCTACTCACATTTCACCGAGACTCCATTCACATTTATGCGAAAAAAATCCAACATCGTTCGATAAGCGTTTCCTTTCTCAAACAATTATCCATCGAAGCGAAAACAAGTGTGCTTAGTTTTTTTTTTTTGGAATCAATACACTATTTTTATCATCTTGCATAACGATAAACCTCTGTGGCCTAAAGGTCATTGTTCCTGCCTGTGACGCAGCTAACCCGGGTTCGATGTCTTTTAGTGGTATATATCACGGGCTTTATTTTTTCTGTTTCTCTTTTTCTTGTTCTTTTAGAAATATTTTTTACAAGTGTTATAATTATTGTGCTCAATGGTTGAGCTGTATTTTAGAGGAATATATGTTGATAGGGGTCTAAAGAAATAGACTCCAACACAAGCTAAACACAATGCGTCCGATGTAAGAAAGACAGACTTCCCTCTATTCTTTTGTTTAGCACTAAGTTAGGGATACAATACTGTTTTTTGCAAGCCCGGGTTTAGGCTAATTGTAGCCTCTTGTTAAATCTAGTTTGCGCGCCTTACATAATCACTCCGTACATAAATCCTGTTTCTAAAATCTCCTTTTCTGTTATTAAGCAATAGGGCAGAGTAAAGGATCTGTGGAGGAGACTGGTTTGAGGTTTGAAAGTCGTACTCGTTCTCGATCTCGTACTCGTACTCAAATCTTAAGTCCCCTATTGTCACGCAACAACGTCCGCAACGACCACAAGATCAGGAGTGTCTTACGAGAAACCGCTCCTGCGCGTCGAGAAACCGCTCGCGCGATGTTTTTTAAAAGCCCTCTAAAATATACATCAAGCGTTATCTACTTGACTGTCCTCTTTATTCTGCCCTCAGAACAAAACTGCTCTCCTCTGCTGTTTGCATACTTGCTGACAGGTAGGCAATCATGGCTAAATCACAATTAATTTCCGCTTTTCTGTTTGGTGGGCCCTTTTTGTCGCTAAAACAGTATAGTGACTTGTTTTTTCATGTCCAGTCCTTTATAAGTGAATCAATGGGATTTCAGAGTTTCCATCTGTCGGCTTCTCTTTCATCTTTTTCACCTTTTGTGTGTGTTGGTGCTTTTTGTATTTGTTTTTCTTTCACCGTTTCTGGCCCAACCTAATTTAATGTCATTTGTTAATAATTTTCATTTTCGAAGTGAACCCTCTCGATGAGCACTGTAACTCTTAGGCCAAACTTTAGCAGAAAATATGTTTAAATAAATATACAACACTGCAAAACTAATAAAACGTAGAATTTCGAAATACCTCCCTTATTCGACCTTTATTAACGGGTATGTACCACCCAACAGGGTATGGTTTACGGGGTCTTGAATCCTCAAAAATACAATTTCACTTCATAGGTCTACATAGGTCTACATGTGTGGTACCAACGACTTTTAAACCTAATTCTGTGATGACAGTTCTAAAAAAAATACTTTCTGAGTGTGAAATAAAATACAAGGCCAGACGGAAAAGGCAGAACACAAGAAAGCGGCAAGATATAAGATAAAGTGCATTTCTTTTATTTGTACACATTGTCTTAAACAAGATAGCGAAATAAACGGAATTTGTCTTGAACTGAAACAGGGTCAAGGTATTTGTCCCTGCAACTTGTCGCCTAGTGTTTGGCGACCTTCATAATTCCACCCAACTCAAATTTCGGTGGCTAAGTTCCCGTAACCTCCTTCGCAGCCGTTGATTGTAACGGTCCTATTCTTCCTCCTGATTGGATACTCCAACACAATGGGAATGGAATGTTCGGTTCGGTTCAGCAGAACGTTGGTGGGGAGGGAGAATAGGACCGACACAAACAACGGCTCGAAGGAGTGAGAACAAGGCAACGTACATAGCAATCTTATAAGAATTTTAACCGAAGTGTAAAGATGCTTGGAATTAATCTTCTGTACAACTGAAGATTACTCGTAGTTAGGTTCGTGAGATAGTTCCTTCATAATGATCAATAGCTAATGGAAATACCATGTATAAATAGTTATATTGGTTTGTTGGTTCTCTACTCTGCTCCGAGAGGTTTTTCTCCGGGTACTCCGGTTTTCCCCTCTCCTCAAAAACCAACATTTGATTTAATTTTGATTTGATTTGAGATTTGTAATTAGTAGGCGAAGAGCCACCTTGTGGAAGTACTACTAATAAATCGTTTATTATTTATTATTATTATTATTATTATTATTATTATTATTATTATTATTATATTTTCCTATCCTAATGCAAACATAAGAAACACGCACGACTGGAAGAGTGACGGGGTGGGTGGGGGTAGAGATGGGGAGAGGGGATGGAAAGGCGAAGGAAAGAAGATGGTCGGTAGCCATGAACGTCCAGACAGGCTTTTACGCTCTGCATGATCACGACGCAAAGAATATCACGTCTGGGTAGTGAAAAGTGGATATCTGTTCGTTTAAAAAATAGCTTAGAATTAAACTGAAGCAATCGTCACTTCGGCACTAACCATTTGTTGGTATAGGTATTATTATAAAAAAAGGGGGGGGTTAGTTCAGCCTGCATAGCAGGAATTCGAAGTTAATATCGACAAATTTGCGGTATATGCTCGACTTCTTTCAATGCAATAGGGAAACTGGCACAGTATATTCCTTGATACTTGTACAATTAATGGACTCCTCTAAAACATTTTGGGCTTGTTTGTGGAAAACAGCTGAAATGAAATTGCACAAAGCTGTAGCCGTTTAGTTTGACGTTTGTTTATATTCTAGATTCCTCTCACAAGGGACAGCTAATGCTGATCAGTACTTTCCATTGCATAAACCTGGGCCAACTTGATTGAGTCAGAACAAACACTGGGAAACAAACTATATCCTATATGGCTTCCATCTTTTGGCATAATATTCCTTCTCATTTGAAAAATCTTAACGCGTACCAATTTTCCAAACAAATTAAGCTATACCTCTTCTCTGAACAACTCGAAAATTCCATGAGATAACTAACATTTTGAACATTTAACTCCTTCGAATATCCACTGTTCATATGGTTAGGTCTGTCTCCTCGTGTTTGCACTTTATTTACTCATCTCTTTCAATCCTTTAATCTTATTTTCTTTTGAACTTAAAAGGCAGGAGAATAACTCGAAAACCGCAACGTTCTTTTATCCTCCTGGCTCAACTTTAAGCATATCTATTTTTTAAGCAACTGTAGTTTAGTCACTTGCTATGTAAATATGTCTTGAAGTGTTTAGAGGAAAAAAAAAGCATTGTTGTTGTTGTTGTTGGCAAATTCTACCTGATAACACCTCAGTCCTTCTCCCTTAAAAGAATACACAAGCGTTAAATTCGCGATAAAGCAAAAGCGTTGTCCTCTAACTTCGGGCCGCTTTTTGGCAACGGAGGTGGGGTAGAGTTTAAAGTGGAGCTGCGTTGTTTTGAAGAAGGTGTCGTTGCCAAGGTTGAATTACGTTTCCTCATAGTAGTGGCTCTATGCGAATACGTATTGGACAAAGAGCCAGCCCTTGGCTTCCTCAAGCAAATTGTATATATTCTCATCTTGAGTGCCTCTTGGAACTTCTCCGCTCTAAAGGCATAGAGTAGAGGATTGATAAACGCGTTGAGGCTAAAAAGGAGGGTCGGCATCACGCCCGTGAGAATTTCACGATCCTGCGGTGACATTGTTTCATTCAAGTTTGTTTTAAGCCACATGAAAGCGATCACAATCGGAAAAAAGAAAAATAACATGTTACTCAGCACTAGGGTAGCTATCCTTCTGGCAACAGTTGCGTTTCGCTTGATACCAGCTCTCTTGCTCGTTTTCTTCACCGACGTAAAGATCTTAACGTAGAAGGGAATTGTTACAAAATACACGATCATTCCCCATAGCGACAGGGCAACGCCCATCTCGTAAGAGTGCGGTATGTCCCTGATCGGACGAATAGGAATACAGTACGTGTTGCTTGTATACACAGAAATCTTCAGCAATGGTAAGATGGCCACGCACATACCTAAACACCAAGTTAGCGCAGCAAAGATGACCGCTTTCCGACGAGTCATGCGCACAGAAGGCTTCATACAGTATACAATGGCCAGAAAGCGTTCTATCGTTAAGAGAAGTGATGTTTTAATGCTCACGATCTGACCTGTCAGCCATATGAACCCGATAGCATTACAAAGGTCGTCTAAGATCACTAAGAATTCCGTATACGGCATTTTCCTCGTAGTGACCAATATAACCGTGTATAGACTGAGCAGGAAGTCGCTAACTGCCATATTGGTCGTTAGTAGCATGGTGACGTTTTTTCGCAAGACTCGTGTAGTTAGCACGATCAAGACAACTGTAAGATTGAGTACCATAGCGACTGGCGAAATAAGGTACAGCACGTTTAAAATCTTGTTGTCAAGATCCCAGCAGCGATGTATTGGAGTAACAAGAATCTGGCTTTCGTAACACGCTGTATCCGTTTCAAGACACCTCGGGAAAAATCCATGTTTCGCATATTCCACGACGGTTTGAGTTACTTCGAGTTTATTCACGCGGCAGTTTTCCCTTTTTCCAACTCTGTAATCTCCTTGTAGAAGTCGTGAGGTAGTGATATTGATATCTTCGCTATTTAGCTCTTTATTTTCCAGGGTGTAATTCCTAACCAGCATGCAGTTGGCGCATGACTCGTCCCAGCTCACTCCTCTGATTTCTTTGAGCTCGCGCAGTCGTAGCAAAGTCGTTGTAAGTTTGAAGTTTGGGTTGTTCGAAATATCCAAATGTTTCAACGACGTCAGCTCATTGGTGAAATTTCCTTCCCACCTTGTAAGCTGATTTTCGGACAGATCTCTGTGGTTCAAAACAAAGAAACGATGGTTAATACACAAAAGCTGCTACTCAAAGCAATATTCCGTTCGTTTTGCTCCCGATAGAATATGCAGCATATGCATTCCAAAGGGAAAAATTTGGCGGCAAAATCATGCGCAGCCCGTCAAACCCGTGACGTGACGCTTGGATCAGACTAACGCTCATCTGTCTTTGCAAAAGACTGGGATCGAGAGTGCCGCGTGAGGCATTGTGGGATTGTTTGGGGTAGAGCGTGATTGTTTCCTTGCAACACGCCCTTTATAAAAACAATCCCACAATCGGTTGCGCGGCCACTCGGACCCAGTCTTTTCCAAAGTGAGCTATTCTGCGCACTAGTTCTCAGGTCACTTCTGCCAAGATTAATCTTTTCTCCGAATATGCGTGCGTTTGGAAAATTCTCTTATTCCTAAAACTGAATAAAAATCACCAGAGTAGTGCCAAGAGAATGCACACTTTGATCAACGCAAAGCTCCAGCTTTCTGTTGTAACCAGAACGGTATGTCCTCAACGCAGAATCCTGGTACCTAGAAAAATTTCGCCACCCCTCAAACTAAAGAATGACAAATTACACAGCATAGGTCTTGATGCGGAATTTAAGCTAAACATCGTTCTTTAGCCGCTTAACATGGATTTAACGTTAGTATCTCGTTTCGTTCGCGTTTCAAGCAATTAAAAATCCCCACGCTCATCTCACGAAGCTGTATTGTGGGATATCTTAAGGATTAGTTAAATTAAGGGAAATAGGAAGTATTGAAGGTTTAATGAAACTTTAAAATTGGATATTAGAGATTAGTAGACGGACACCAAACAGTTCCCAGCACGGTGCAGTGCCCTTGTGGGGTGGCAACTGTCTGGTGGTGTTTCAAAACATTTTTACCCCATTTCAATCCCTTCTTTAACCTCCTTAAATTCCCCCTTAATGAGACTTACAAGCTCTGCAAATAGTTGAGATTTGAGAAGGCACCATCACTGATAAACCCGATCTTGTTCTTTGAAAGATTTCTGCAAAGAGAGAAAAGGTTAGGTTGATGGATCGATCAATTTGAGTGAACTGTTTATTAAGAAATCTTGAAAATTTTTCTCGCTTACATGGCCAAACTAAAAGAATTTGCTTACTTGCTCTTTTTTACATAACAGATCTACGCGAATGAATTCGAAGCTATTTCATTTACGGATAGTCACCTATGACAAGGAAGCGCACACTTCGCATGAACTTTCAAGGCGTAGTGTTTTTCGTGTCAAGTTAAACAAAACGGAGCAAATTAAACTTTGCTTCCGTCCAACAGGGAGTGGCACAAGAACTTCTAAATAAGCAAGTACTTACAATTTCACAAGCTTGGTAAAGTTCCTGAAAGATCCTTCAGGAATAGTTTCTTCGTCTTTGGATAACAATATTTCTCTGTAAGATGATGCAAACATAAACAACTACAGTTAGATATTGAAAAGATACGAAGACTCTTAAATTTAAAAAGTTGCGTTTATTGCAAGTTTGTTGCGGTTTTGTGTGGCGAATTTAAGTCCGCAAGAGTATTTCGCGGTCCTGTGTTGGCATCTCTATTTCGGCAAACGCTAGACTCCGAGTGAAACAAAGCAAATGAAACACGCGAGGGAGCGCGAAAATTGCCTCCGCGTGTACACGCGACTTTTTCACGCGCGTCGCGTCTCCTCGTGGGAGGCAATTTTCGCGTCAGCTCGCGTGTTTCATTCGCTAAAAATAAGGAGCTGCTCTTTAGTCTACGGCAAACGGCCAAAGGTAGATTGAAATAACCAGATGACCACGATTTTCCTGGGTTTGCCGTTTCTTTTTCACCGCCCCTATGAGCAAGTGACCAGTTTCGTGTTAACCACAAACGCAATTTATTATTCTTTTCAGAAAATACAAACGAGAATCTGGCGTCTGCAGTTTCCCACAAAGTTACAACAGGTGCTTTTTCAGTATCTTCCTCACAATGCGAAGAGGGGGCCGAACGAACAGACATTAACCATGGCCAAACTGGCAGACAATCGCCGCAAAATAACAAAGTGATTGCAAGTTCGACTTTTTAAAACTGCACTTACAGATAACACTTTCCAAGTGTTAGGGAAGTCAGTTCTTTTAATTTAGTTTAACTTGGCCATTTCTATTTGGAGGGGTGAGCGACAGCATTAGTTTTATCACTAACCTCCATTTCTGGAATGCAAAAAAACTTCCCGCAAATCACACATGACTACTTACAGTGCTCTCACATCAAGGGGTCGCAAAATAAATGTCGACAGCTCCTTCAAGTCAGTTAACGTGCAATTTGCACGAAGACCTTCGTCGTCTGCAATCTCCTTGCATTCACAATCCCCAGAGCAATTATTCACGGCAGCCTCCGTGGAAAAAGATGCTCGAAAAATCACCACTGTGACTAGTAATAGCAACGAATTCGCCATCTGAAACAAAGAGGAAACACACAATGACATTGCACACGTTTAACATACCTTTTCAAAACTTGTAATATCAAAGATATAGCGCTTTTTCGGCCTTATTTACACAGAAATGACAGTTCAGCTCTCAAAAATTATTTTTCCTATAATTAAAAGAGCAGGAAACAGTTCATTGATAAGCGATCTGATTAATATTGCACTTCGAAATCATTAAACGAAATGATTATTACTGGCTGGCCAGTAGGTGATATGATTTGATATCTTTTATAAGTTGCTTATATCATACTTCACCTCAAGATATGAGATCCAAATCGTATTAGAACTCCACTTTGAAGAAAACAAATTTAATGAAAAGGACAGCGAATGAGCTGTTGCTAAATACAAACGCAGATAACAAACCTTAGCGACTTGAGAAGCAATTTCATTACCCACCACCATAAAATCAATTTACATTTTAAAAAGCTTTTACCTTTTCTTGTCAATCATTGCGCATTTTACTGTCTACAAACAAAGGTCTTTTTGGCGTTTGTTCTTGAGGGCATCTCTGTCGCTAATCAGGTGATTTTCACGTTGGGGGGGGGGGGGGGGGGTGGGGAGGGGAAGGGGAGGGGGAAGAAGGTACCCGACGGAAGTCTTTACAAGTCGCCTCAGTCTCGAGGGTGCTCGCGTCAAATTTCCCATTTTCTTAAGCCCACGGAAACGACAGCTGCGGGATGACATTTAAAAATCGTAAAAAAATCACTTACCAAGAACCAAGGCTAAACATTGCAAAGAGGATAGAGCGGTATATGCCACAACTGTCTTTCTACTTAGGAGGTGGCCTGCGATCTGGCGTTCTCTTTTTCGTTAAGTTCTTCGCTACTGATGACAAAAGTTCCCCTTTTGTTGACCCACGGAAACACAGTCGCGGGATGACGTATCAAAATAGACATAATCACTTAGCAAGAAGCAAGGTTAAAAAATGCAAAGGACATGGAGCCGTATACGCGACAATTGTATTTCTACTTAGGAGGGGGTTGGTAACTTCTCCGGCCAGTCTTCTGCTTTTGTTTTGTTTGCATGATTTTCTTTCACACTATTCATATAGTGAATTCAACTGTGTTGATTCTTTCCCCATTCTCAACGAAGTCCAGAGTCCGAGCAATGTCTAATTCCCGGGGGGTACTCCCTTATATGGGCTATATAGGTATGTGCGACCCCAAAGGGTATGGTTTTTTAGCCGTTTTGGTCTGAAATAGGGTATGGTCTGTGCACTCCAGTCTTGAATTTGATATGTTTTTTCGAAGAAGCTACTTCTTCATCATTAGGTGATAAGACCATCAACAAAAGCCCTTCCTTTTTGTCTTTTAATTGTGTTTACACCAACCGTGTACGTGAAATAGGGAATCGAATTTTTGGTCAGGCCTGAAATAGGGTAGGGAAAATCACAGATTTTGGTCTGAAATAGGGTAAGGGTTTTAGGAAGCGGGCCGCACACCCCCACCAAATTTGTATGGAGTACCCCCCGGGGGACCTAATTGCTCGTTTTCGTGCACTAAAGAACGGAATGCCAAAAATGTCAACACGTTTAACGATCCACTCGCAGCTAAACCATTGTAGTTGTCATTGTTCCTGTTGTTTTATGATGTGTTTTGATTTAAGTCTCCATCTACAACTGAACTTGCGGTTTCAACCAAAATTGAGTAAACAGTGCAGTCTATGTACAAAGCGAAGGAGTGAAATTTAATTTAAATTAGAAAGCGCTGCAACATTTGACACCGTGAAAATACACAAGAACTAAAAGACAAATTATAGTGTGTTTACAATGTCAAGTCAGCTGATTAAAGCTTAATTAAACGTAGCCAGAAGTCAAATAAAAAGCCCAACTAATCTAAGTGTGTTTTAATAAAGCAGCACCCTTTTGGTATCAAAACTTGACCATCTCCGATATAAGTTCTCATAGAGTAAGCTAAATAACGTCGCCTTCCTGTAGGAGATTTTTCTGCGGCTTAATCACACTCCATTTTCATTAAAATAAAAAAGTGCTAAACCCCAAGACGTGAAATGATGTGGTTTTGGGTAAGCTGTCTTTGTAGGACTATTTTATGGCCTGTTTTCAGTGTATCAAAAGCAATTACGGTGGTATTATATATTTGCACTCATAATTAAACTATATAAGATTACCGTGACATTAGATTTGACGGCTCACGAGACAAACGAACGGCGAACGGATTAGAGACCTGATCCAAAAATGTCAAGAATGACAAGAGTACGTCGGGAATTTCGTCAGTTTGATATACAGTATTATTGAGGATTTTGTCACAAGGCTTATTGGCTTAGAGAAAGAATTCCGACGGGACATTTTCCTTCATTCGTAGCGTTTTTATTTGGGAAGATTTCGACTGAACACTACATGAAACTACACTTCGATTAAAAGTTTAAAAATAAATTAATGACTAACAATGACGTGAGGCCACGGGTAAAATGAGAAATGTTAAAGAGCGCGTTTCAGCAGGACATTCTATATAAAGATATCATTTACGACATGCATATATTTACGGATAATTTTTCCACTTCCTGGTTCATTTTGAAAAGATCTTGAATTTAAAATGAGTTTTATAATGCGGCCTACACAACTTTCTGACGACTGACAATTTTCTCAATATTTGATTAAAAGTTTAAAAAAACAATTAACGTCCAATTCTGACGGTAATTAGCCTCCGATCCACGAAGAACTCTTGGCTAGTCACGTGACGAGCGAAAAAGAAGGTCTGCGTGGGAGGCTAGACGGTAACCTCTGACAAGAAACGGAAAATGACTTAAGACCGCGTTTCAGCGGGAAATACATCATAAGAGAAATGTTTAGGACGTATTGATGACAAAGTTACCTCTTTCTGGTTTTCCTCTAAAATGATATTGAATCAATCGGCGTACGCATTTATGGCAAACGGGCAAGTTTTTTAAACCGTTGCTGATCAAAGATCAGCCTGGGCGATTATACAGGAAATATGCTCTAATTTCCCTGAAAAAGGACATCTAGAGGTTTTGATTCGGATGGTCAATGATTTCAGGATTTAATCGATGGACTCAAACCGGCACAAACCGAATCATTGGATGGCTAGTTTACTATCGACAGAAATGTAAAAAAAAGGTGGTCAAAACTGAATCCCCCCTTTCTCCGCATCCCCCCCCCCCCCCCAAATTATTCTCTTCTCAACTAGCTCTGTCGTGTTTGTGGTGTTTATTCCAAATATTCATGTGTCTTCGACGTTTTGAAAATCTTCACCTGAGGTTAGCATTATTTGGCGCATCGGATCCAAATATTGCTGATCCTGAGTATTACTGATATCCGTACAATTAGTTACGATTTCAGGACTTCTGTCACCATTCTCAAGGATACATTTCGCAAGTCTTTGTCAAGCTCAGTCCTCTTGAGTATACTCTTGATCTCTTTGCCAAGACATGTGACTTGGTTTCGTAACACTTTTTCACGTGAAATCGCTCGCACAGTGTATTGCAATGACAAATTGATTGTTTTCATTCCAAAGGCTACAGACTTTGAACTCCTGTTTTCTAAATCACGACTCAAAACGCCAAAACAAAAAATGTCATGCTTTCCAAAAGAGTACTAAATTGGGCCAATGCACAATATCATTTGGCAAACTGAAATATTAACAATATTTAATCCTAAGCACTCACGGGATCGATATTACAGGATAAATTTCTGAAAAATTTCCAGTATGGACGAGTCACGTACGGTATCAGGCACGTATGGCCTCTTTAACTCTCTTTTACAGTTTTAAAAATAAGTTGCATTTAATTTAGAGTGCAAAAATAATCGCACATCCTCTCTTTGAAAATTTTTGCTCAATGCAACTCCACAGGGCCTTCCAAACACGGACAGTGGTTCCCCTGTTTTGGCTAATTGTCACAAATAATTTGAACCTAATGCATCAGTCAATTGAAACCCCGGCCCCCCGACCCCCGGGACTTAGCGGGGAATTTAACATTTACCAAGTGTTAAAAACGGCTTCTTACCCGGTCCCCGGAGCCAAGGCGTCTGTTAAAAGCCCCGCATAGTGAGGACATCCGAGCCTAATGAAGAAACTCAACTCAAATCGGGATCGTTGGTCTACTCGATGTATAAATGTCAAACTTTATCTGTTCTTAGTTCTTTCATTAAAAAGTCCAGCCTCTTCAATAAGCCGCGATCTCCATTTGCGCCGAAAGCTGGCCTTCAATATGCCGAATTTACGATGCAGAAATCCACTTCCATTTTGATAAGCCATGAGTTCATGTAAAATCGGCATTGTGTCGGATGTAGCGAATGGGTCATCCCCCAAACTACTTCAGAATTATATGGATCTTGGTGTTATATGAATGCAAATGGGTGCGTGTTAATGTCAAACACAACATGCTACAGGTTCAGCGCATAAAAAGAAAAGATTAGCTGTCTTACCTCAGTGACTTGAGTGAAAGTCTTCCGCCGGAAAACGGCGACACCAAAATGTTGCTAACGAACCACCTTTTAAAGGATACTCTATAGACACCTAGGCCGATATCTCAAACGCTTCGTAAAATAAGGTGGATTTAAAATAAGCTATTTGTTAAACTAAATTTCAAACTGATAGTGATGAAAACGCTTCTAAATGCCTTTAGTCCAAATATCCTCAACAATAATTCACTCCGTATAAACTTTGATCAACTTAAACTAATTATAAAAATATGTAATCGTCTCGTTCAAGGGTATTCTCATGACTTAAACTTAAGTGGATGAGAAACTTCCCCTAAAACTACTAGCTGTACCTTCTCCATCAAAAATATTCTCATTATGATTCTGTTACAACATTTACAGAGTGGGTAGGCAACTTTCCCATAAATGTGTAAACACTCCTTCAAAAATATTTCCATTACAATTAGATCTGTTTAAACCCTATTAAAACAAAGTGGGTAGGCAACTTTCCCCATAAATGTGTATAGACTGCTTCAAAAATATAGGCAACTTTCCCCAACAAAATGCGTATCAATTGGTATTGTTCTTAACGCCATCTTGAAAGACAGAGACTCTGTTTAGTCTGTCATCATGATGTTAAATCCCCGCTGTCGCCTCCGCTCTAGGTGATTGCGTGCTGTTAAATCACCGCTCCACGGCCCCGGTTTTACTGACTTTGTTAAATCCAAATGAAGAATGATCCTCGCAGTTGTGAACGCAATTTATGCAATTGCGAAAAGAAGCCTGAAAAAAATTCAGGACTTCAACGGGGTTCGAACCCGTGACCTCGCGATTACCGGTGCGATGCTCTAACCAACTGAGCTATGAAGCCACTGACGTTGGGAGCAGGTCAATTGTGGGTTCATATGTTCCCGTGAAAGAAATCAGTGTGAATGAGGCTTCTTTTCGCAATTGCATAAATTGCGTTCACAACTGCGAGGATCATTCTTCATTTGATTTCATTTCCGCAGTTCATGTATGATTTATTTCATATATCATTCACATTCTTAAATCCACCGCCCACCGGGGACAACGCGCCGTTGAAAGTGCGTTAAATCCCGGCTTTGGACGCTTTAAATCCCCGCTATGTCCCAGGGGTCGGGGGTCGGGGTTTCAATTGATTGATGCATAAAAAAAGAGAAAGCAGATGTCAATATCAAATGAACTTATCTAAGCGGAGGCACTCAAGTGCCTTTATTTAACTGGCACAAAGCGTGTGTGACAAAGCTTTTCTTCCAAAAGTAAAAAAACCTCACGATATCCTAAAATCCAATTTTGGAAAATTTGCTCGGAAATGTTATCCTGTGCGCTTTTAGCGGTGTAAAATGGTAATTAAACTTAAGATGATGAAATCCGTAACACTCACATCGACGATAGTACAGATTGAGCAAACATTATACAGAAGGAATTTAGTTTTGCTCAGCATTACCCAATCGAAATCGTTTGAGGAAGCTAAGGTGGCTTTGATATACCAGTAAGTCCATTAACGTCACAACACATTCCGACAAAGACGACAAAAGCATGCAAATGACTGAACATTACACAACGAGGTTGTTGTGCGTTCGGTTTCGGACACGCTTCAGAAGGTTTATCGCCTTTTTTTACTACAGCATTTTCGACAAGTTGTTGTGTAGTTGGTTTTAAAATAGTTTACAGGAGTCGCTTGTAACATTTCAAATTTTCAACAACAACAGCCAGTAAAGTTATAATACTGCTGCAAGACACAAGTAACAAATGCTCTTCCGCACGCGAGTTGCACAACGCAGTCATCTCGCATAAACAACAGTCTATCAGAATTTCTAGAACCGATTCCTGTGATGGCATCGTTTAAGCGTATTTTCTCGTCCCCTCTTAAGCAAGAAACTCAAATTGCCAACAAAGTCATACAGTCTACGTAGTGCTGCGACGCTTGTGGTTATTAATAAAACAGTTGCAAATAGTGAATATGCGGTCATATGTTGATCGTTCAATCGCCCGGGTACAAAATTTATGGATATTCAATTCCTAAAACAATAATGACATCTGCAGATTACTCACCTCACTGAAACAGAAATGATATCCGAGAAAACGAGGTTGTGTTTCACTTTCGTACTAGGATCGGTTCAGCCAAACATGGACTCAGAGGATGTGATTACTGAATTTCCAAAAGGTGGTGCATGATTTTATGACCAGTTGTGTGTAACCGGAAACCCGTGTTCGCCCCATTGTGTTCAGGAGAACAGGAAGTGTTTACTACGGTGGCCCAGAAGGGACAACGCTTCTTCTTGAAAATGTAGTGTCGTTCTGTAAAAATATAACTGTTATTACCCGGGCTGCGCGCGTCTCGCGCGGCGCCCGGGTCTAGAACTACCGACGGTTCTCGAATTCTTTTTCGTCGTCGAGTATCATCAAATGGCACTTCCGGCGTTTCTGCGCAAGCGCTAACTATTTTTGACAGAGTCATGCCTGTTGTCACGTATCGGAAAATGTCGATTCACCTTGTGTCTTTTGAAGTCTGAACAAACAATATGTTAAGAGAAGTGTCTATGAGAATGATTGCAAGTTCAACGGCGAGAAGAAAGCTTTAAACATGAGTAAACTTAACGGCAGATGGACTGCTTCAGGAGATTGCGAGTAGTCTCTAATTTTGGCGACGGATTTTGGGGGCACGTGCGCGCGCGAAGTTGCGAGGAGACGCGACGCGAGGGGAGCGCCAAAAATTAGAGACTACAGACAAAGGGACAGAAGGGAGTTTGACCTTTCACGGCCGAGTGATTCGAAAGTGTAAATCTCATATCAACAGCAAGAATGATGCCTGTTGTCACGTATCGGAAAACGTCGATTCACCTTGTGTCTTTGAAGTCTGAACAACTAATATGTTAAGAGAAGTGTCAATACGAATGTTTGCAAGTTCAACAGCGAGAAGAAAGCTTTTAACATTACCAAAATTTAACTCCAGATGGATTGCCGCCGTGTTCCCCGTATCGGGTGTCTGGAGAACTCAGACCTAGAAAACTCAGACCCCCCCCCCCCTCCCAAAAAAAAAATTTTTTTTGGAAAACTCAGACCCCCTCAAAACTATACAAATTTTCAAAGTCAAATAAACGTGGACAGAATAAATTATCGCCGTTCAGTGCGCTGAAATGTTACACCGTCGATTTATCGCAGATAACAAACACTTCACGTTATTATAATCGGCTCCGGAGCACGAGACCTAGAATACTCAGACCCGCCACCTCCCCCCCCCCCCCCCTCCCCCAAACTGGAAAACTTTTCTGTTTCTCTTTTTCTTGTTCTTTTAGAACTATTTTTTACAAGTGTTATAATTACTGTTCTCAATGGTTGAGCTGTATTTTAGCAGGAGTGCTCAGTGGAGCCAATATACCAAATAGCCGCTCCGCATGCAGCATGACGCTGGCTGGGAAGTATCGTATCCATAAAAAATAACTTGCTGGGAATTAGTTATCTGGAACAATTGTTGGCTGGAAAAAACACACCACGCCCACTTCCTAGCTCACTGTGACACTTTGAAAGGAAATTTACTGGGACAAAAATTACCTGTGTTTTGTTTGTATAATGGGTCACGCGGCCTGGTCAACGCCGATCATTTGTGCCGTGGAAAGACAATAAACGCAAAAACGCGTTCATTCAGCATGACATCTGTTTCTGGATAACCTCTTCCGCGCCCCTTTTACGTCAATGTCAATTGTAGTGAAAAACAAGGGTCTCGTTTTTCATAAACCACGCGGTGTGTCCTGTATAGAGCTTCATTTTGAGCTTGTAAAATCATAAGCAGTTTTCAGGAACACATTTTTGGGATCGGTACCTGTATTTTGCTCTAAAACGGTAAGTTTCGCTTCTTCGCTAACGAGATGGTACAAGTGTTAGAAATGTAATTCATCATTTAAGGTTCTTTCGCAGAAAATTCCAGTTTATGATAGATCGCGCGCAAACTTAGCAACCGAATTTTCAGATATTTCAGTTATAGAGCAGCAAAATGTTTGTTTGTGCTATTTAAGCAGTGTAATTGGCGGATGGAAGTTGTTTCGAATCATTGTACAGCTGAATGCATTTTGGAAATTTGTAAGTGGATCATACACGCTGATCATATTCACTAAAATTACATACTGTTTTTTTTTCTTCATTTAGCTCAGACCAACAACGCTGTTGCGCCTCTGGGTGAGCTATTAATTGATACCCAGTGAGTTGATAAAGGACAGTTAACTGACAAGCCAGGGTAAGAATAAATTATTTTATGGCTAAAATATGCTTGCATGCATCGCGGTTATTCAGTGCACCAACCCAACATGGCCACCAACCCAACATGCGAGCCATGGGGAACTTTTGTCACTTCTGCGTCAGTGCTAAAAAATTGCTTACGCCAACATCGAAATTGCAAGCCTGTGAATTAGAATGTGAAATACTCATGGTTAAAAATGTTATATTCTCCAAGTAACTTTAGCAGCGCTTCCAAACAAGTTTAACTACCATTCAATACGCCTTTCAATAACATGCGAACATTTCGTTTCGTGCTGCCAACAATCGTTAACATAACGGACAGCTACATGTAAAACAAACAAAAGGGATCGAAATCCTCCAATCAAAACTCAGCAACATGACCTGTGGAACCCCTTGAAACAGCGCACAAGTTGACCGAGAGTTCCGAAACTTGATTGACAGCAGTGTAAAACGCATTTTCAGTGGCGCATCATTCTCCAACTCCATAATTCTCATGTTATTAAAAGGCTCAGGAATTTCGAATGGTGAAATTATGACTATACCGACTACCAGAAAATAATATTTTAAAAAAAGTACAAAAAGGCTCTCGTTCCTGTGACTCGTTGTCTTGCTCATGACATCAGTTAATCATGTCACCAAACTAGCAAATATTTTACTTGAGTCAAGTAAACCTTTCTCTCCGATCTCATTCCAGTCAGACATCAAACACGTTCTAAAACCTCAGGTAGTATTCTAAAATAGCTTTATTTCGACAAAAAACTGGCATTTTTTACTGTGTTTCTGCCAAAATCACATATTTTGCTTAAAGAGTGAAGATAATTTATTAAAAATAAGCGGATTTTACCGAATTCAAAGTAAGGTTTGCAATATTTTTAAACAGAGAGAATATTTTGCCAAATTTTCATACAGTTTTGCAAGGTTAAAACGAAAAATATATTTTTTTCTGGGAAATGCCGCTTGAATTTAAATTCGTCTGTCGCAATACCGTCAAACACAAATTTCCAGCTTTCATGTTATAGGCAATCAGAAACTGACGGTGGAAATTTCCAACGTCATCTATAACAAGCAGAAACTGACCGTGGAAATTTCCAACGTCGTTCATAGCAAGCAGAAGCAGACTATGAATTTCACCCAACGTTAACTAAACTCCTTTTGTTCTTTTGAGAACTGCTTTTTCCGTAAATTACAATTTGCTGGAGAAGATGTGTTTAAAGTTATCTTTAATCAACAATTTAGAACGACATGGAGGAAATCAGTAAAAAATTTTTGGCGATTCAGTTAAGGTACACATCAGCAGTAATGTTCGTAATAACGGTGGTATTCTGCACCTGAAAAAGAACGTAAAATTAACGTCAATAGGTATTTGTTGAGGGCTTTCAGAGCAAGTGACTGATTTTGCTGGATTTTGGCGAGTCTGTTCAATCACACGTTATTCCTTTGTGGAATAGGTGATAAGGAGTAAAATTTATGGAACCGTTACACCCTCTATTTACAATTCTAACTAAACACAGGACTAAGCGAGGATAAAAAACATGTCTTCGAGTGATGTTCAATATTTGAGTCATTTGTCGGTCACATTAGCTATGCAGAGACAACTGAACTTTCATAGGAGGTAAACTGGTTGGAAAAAAAATTTGGCGGGCACTCGGACAAAATAACCGTGTTATATTATTCATGAAGTGAGCCACCCAAATCGATCATTTCAGAGGGGTCTTACCTCAAGGCCCACCAACACTTGAAATCAGACCTCATACCATTATTGTAGCAAGTGGTAACAACTTTCCTACCTGAATGGTGTAAAGCATTGTCTACAGAGATCTTACTTCGCCGGTTGTCGTCGCTCTGCTTTTTGCTGGTGACTCAACTTATTCATGTAGGACGTAGGTAGGGCAGATCTGTAGGGCACAGTGTATAGACCTAATCCTTATATTTGCACATTAATTGCATCGGCCAAGATACAGCTGAAAGGATACCGTACCAGTCAGTTTCACGGCGTGCTTTCCTATGAGATTTGAATATTTATCCAATATGAAATTGTTATCAGAATGAATAATGATGTTGATATCGGTGTGAATTAAAAAGTGACACCTTTCGAATAGACAAATCCAGTATGGTTTTATTAGTCGGATACCACAGGTATAGATTGTGTCACGTACTCACTGAATGGATGGAAGTCTTGGCATGAAGTTTTTCTAGATTCTGTATTCACGAAGCCCAAGTTTATAACGAATGTCGTAATTTTAATTTTTGTTGTGATGTATGGAAGAATTCGGTTAATGACAGTATTGAAAAACGACATTTGTATCACATCCGGTCTTTTCAATGAAAATTATGCCGACACATTCCTAGTACTTACCGCTTTCCTTTGGTATACCGCAGAATAACGGCTCCCAAACTGCCAAAATGCCACTAGCCGCTCAGTTCAACCGTGAGTCTTCGACAGAAGAACGCCTTTCTGTTTTAACGCGGGATGTTTGAAAACGATACAATAGTTACACGTGGTTATGCGCGGTGCATAGAGTTTATCAGAAAGCTACGCTGCAGATGTATAATGAAAGGTCAAGTAAGTGAAACTGTTGTGAAATTTATCGAGCTAATCGTGACAGTGCATTTAAAGTAATGGTTCGCAATCTGATTAATTCAAAGCGCTGATTTCCTGGTGATATTACACTAGTTCCGAGCGTACATAGTCAGTTTTAAAATATCTCATGTATCATTTCCTTCTGTATTTGGCTTCCGTTTATGGAAGAAGCAGATTAGCAATAAAAGATGTCTGAACACGATTTTGGTTGATTTGTCGTTCCATGCTCGTATTTACTTATCAGGCCTTGCTTGCAACCGTTGCGAGACTTCGTGCTGCTCGGAAAAGTATTGTCATTCTACAATGTGCGCCAACCTTGTGCGCAAAGTGAAATAACGACAAAAAAACAGCACCGTTAATAGTTCGCACGTGCACGGGGTTCAGTGCGCGGCTATTGCCTCCGAACTTTATCGCAAACAAGACATGCGTCTGATGCGTTTTGTACTGGTTTGAGGCCATTCTGCAGGATAAATGTTCCCAACTGTACTAAAAAGGGCTTGTTTGCGAAACTAAAACTAAACTGTACAGCTTTCGTCTTGCTCTTGAAACCTCAGAAATTTCTTTGTGTTTTCTTCACAGGCCATTTTGCACTTTTTCTAAAAATGTGACGTTGGAAATTTCCAAGGTCATTTGCTGTTGAATTAAACGACGTTGGAAATTTCCAGGGCCATTTGGTGTTGAAAAAACGACGTTGGAAATTTCCACGGTCATTTGGTGGTGAGAAAAACGACGTTGGAAATTTCCACGGTCATTTTGCGTACTCGATTAACAATTTACCAAAATCTACAAAAAGTGGTAACGCTAAATTGTTTAAGGCTATTTCTTGCCAGAAATAAACGATTTTTTTCCCGGCCTTTAAAAGTTTTCACAAGTTATTACAATTTGTGACACATATTTCTGTATCTGGTAACATAATTCAATATTTCTGAATATCTTGAAACTTAGTTTCTGCAAAAACTAGCAGATTTTGTTGAACAATTTCCATGCCAATGTGCTTTTCCAGAATCCAGGTAACTCTGCCATAAATTCTCGCTATTTGTGACATGCTTAGTTTGATCCAAAGTAGGCAAAAATCATGCATATTGTGTTTTTCTGTAAAAGCGGTATTCGTACGTTGGCATATTTAAGCATTTAAAGCCCATTTGGTGCAAAATGTGACCGATTTTCTGGTACTTTATACCATAAAATATCAAACTTTTGCCAAAAATGAAGTTTTAGAATACCCCCTGAGGCTTTAGAACGTGTTATCAGTTTTCCCCTACCTTATACATCGGCAGTGGTAGATGAGATTGCTTTATTACATTTCGATAATCTGGTCAGATATTTTTGGTTTTCGCAAATTAAAGATTCTGAGTTCATTTCGAGCAGATTTTTTATTTCTTAAACTATAGCAGATTTGGAGTTCAAAGATTGTTTCATTTCGTTTCTCACGTTTATTGTAATTGTGTTGTTGTCGGTTTCCCCTCTCCACGAAAACCAACCTTCCCAAATCAGGATACAGTAGACGAGAAGAGAGGCTATGTGGATGTCCACTGCCGTAAACGCGATTTAATCGTTTGAAAGCTCGTGTGCGTATGCATTCGTCGATCAAACAGGAGAAATGTCGCTGCCTTCCTGGGACGGCAAGCGGAACTTGGCAAAATATATACTGATAATTTAACCCACCGGAACACAGTTGTAGCTGATAGGAACATTTAATTAATTCTTCACAAATTCCGGAAATTCCGTCAAAACAGTTCTTCGTTCGTGTTAAATGGACGAGTCGGCGTACTACAATAGAATTCGGCTATCTTTAGCATTTTAATTAATTTCCACCAATAAGGAGTCACTCGCGGTCAGTGCCAAAATTGGAGGAGTACACGCACGCACTAATTCTGTGCTTCTTGAGAAATTTTCGGAACGGACCGATTCAACAGAAGCATTTCTCAGAAGCTTCTTTGAATAGAACTTTGACCGAAATCAAAACAGTCAATTGCTTTCGGACTTCCTTCTTCGCAGTTCTGTAGCAGCTCTCGTAAAGTCTTCTGTGATTGGTGGACGACGTGCGAAAGGTATCGAGGGTAGCAAACCAATCAGATTGCTCCTGGGGAGTCACGAGGGTCGTTCACCACGCGATAACCACAACGTCTCAGTAAACCTCTCGCAACCACGCGATTCGTTGGCGTTTATATATAAGTTCTTGTCGAGAGAAACCTTTATTTGTTGTGATAGTTTTGCTTGGATAATCATTGTGATCGTTATTGGAACCAAAATCAAACAGCGTATTGATCTTTTGTCAGCTCTCCTCCTATTTTTCAAGCTTATCTGCCATCAAGGCATCGGCGACTAAATGGTAAGTTCGCGATTTCAGCTGTGACACACAGATCGAAGTATTACGCTTTCAATTTAAGCTGGATTTTTATCGTAATTTGTATCAGGTAATCTTTTGATAGGTTAGGGAGTCACGAGGGTTGTTCGCCACGCTATTCCGTATAAAGCCCAGGGTAAACGATCAAACATTTTCATCCAGCATCGTGTCAAAGCTACAGAGTCAACAATTTTTTGCGCATTATCGCTGAAATTTCAACGTTATGTGGTTCATTTGGTTCTTTTTTAACGACTGTACGTGTGTTTTTGGTTAAGTGGCAGCTAGACGATCAAACATTTGTTCGTAAGGCGAAATCTTAGATGAAAAATGTTTAATTCGTTAGATCAAATGTGTGAAAAATTTCTGATCCGCTAGCAGATGTGCAATGTTTGGAGAGGCGGATGCTCGTCCAACACGATGTGCTTAAATAAGTGTTGTCTCGTTTGTTGTGTGCAGTTAATATTGGGACAAGTATTCATAACTTTGGTTGAACGTTTTAGCCGTTATGACTGTAATGTAATATTTAACAATTATTCTACGAGGGCGCGCTGGATATGAAGTGATAAATAACCAACGGGGCGCGTAGCGCCGAGTTGGATGTAATCAAAGTGGAAACGCTATATCGACGACATTTTCTCATTGTGGGACTCCAACAGACAGGAAATAGACCTATTCATAAAACAAGCTAAAAAACTTCCACCCTACAATCAAATTCACGGCTGAAATCTCAGAAATGGAAATAACATTTCTCGACACAATCATAACTAAAGGAGAAAGATTCAGAAACGAATCGATCCTTGACATCCGAACACATTACAAGCCGACTGAAACCTTCCAGTACACATTTTACCTCGAGCCACCCACCAGGCGTTAAAAGAGGTTTTATTAAAGGTGAAGCTCTTAGACTTCTTAGAACAAACTCTTCTGAAACAGTCTTTAACGACAGTATCACAAATTTTAAATCGCGCCTCACCGCGCGTGGCTATCCTTACAAAATGATACAAACAACGTTATCAGAAGTTAGCTTCGCCGGAAGACAGTCGGCACTCCAACAAAAAGCAAAAGCACGCAAACAAATCTTGCCATTTGTCACAACATACCACCGTCGGTGCGCAACCTTAAATATATACTCATGCAAAACTGGGACTTAATACAAAATCAGCCTTTGCTGAACACTATCTTCAGGAATCCGCCTATCCTATCATACAGAAGAGGTAAATCTCTTACAGACATGCTCGTAAAAGCTAAGCTATGAAGGCATTCATTTACAGTTAAAACACGGAGTTAATCCATTAAGACATGTCACTCAACTCAATTCAGTTACAGTTAAATCACGCAGGGAGTCTGTGCAGGCCTGTCACTATTTCTTATCCTATGAAGGGCTACCATTCTTCTATGCACTTACAGGATACGATATGGTATCATATTTCTCCGGAAAGGGTAAGAAGACAACATTTCAAGCTTGGAAGTGTTATTCTGGGGCGACCGACGGTTTTAGTACTCTGTCATTGCCACAGACAAGGCTCTCCGAGGAGCAATGGGCCCTTTGCAGGATGTCAGTCACGTGGTACAAAAACTCCATGCTGGACGCCAAAAACCTACTGGGACTAGTCAAACAAAGAAAATTACCATTTTAAATGATGTAAGCTCTTTTTTGACTAGTCCCAGTGGTTTGTTTGCGTCCCAGCATGACGTTTTTGTACCACGCGACGGATATCCTGCAAAAGGCCCATTCAGGGTGCTGGAACGGTTCGTGGTTAAAATTTATGGCTTGACGCCCCCACATCAGGATAGGGAGTTTCGCGATTATTCCAATGTGTTCAACTTCTAAAATGTCGGCGAACTATCCAGGAACCAAATTTCTATAGCCGGCGTTGAAGTAAAGAAAAGAAAGAAAAATTTGCATCATGTGCTCACGTTCTCGCCCAAGACCTAAAATTTGGTCATTTCACTTTGTTGTCGAGAACGCGAGCCATGATGGCAAATTTTTCTTTCTTTTCCTTTACTTTAACGCCGATCATAGAAAATTACTTCCTGGATAGTTTGCCGACATTTTACAAGAGGAACAAATTGGAATAATTGCGAAAGTGCTTTAATAAAGAGAAGGTATATTTTGAAATGACGTTTTCGTTGCCGTCGCGTCCTCGTTTCTTAAACTCCCTAATGATGTCAACAAGACGAGGCAGTCCATGTTTTCTCAAGGCACCAGAAGTATCGAGAGTGTCCCGCCAGTCCAAGCGGACCTGAAACAACATTTTAAAAGGGCAGTATTTCAATCAGGTCATGTCTGGGGGCGCACACTACATCTTATGCAGGAACTTCCAGGTGCAGCACAGTGGGGATGGCATATATTTTCAGATGGGTGGATACCGACATGGACACCCCTACCTGAAGCATCAAAACTGTGCAATTAGCTCATCAGACGTAGTTGCAAGCCTGCATGTCGGGGACTCTGCAAGTGCACCAACGCAAACCTTCCCTGCACTGTGCTGTGTACATGCAGTGGAAATTCTTACCAGGAGTGAACAAAACCTCCCAAGGAACATTTTGTAAGCTAGAAACTGGTTATTTCATGGAGCGTTTTGTGAGAGTATGTCATAAAAATGTTACCGCTAAACATCCACAGGAGAATATAGGTCAAACGACTCACTTATTAATAAACATTTTCATTTTTGGTTTTACGCATTGGGTACCCTGTGGTTTATTATAGAAAATATTTGGGAATTTTCCATTAGCCAATAAATGGTGAACAGGTTAGGATCCAAAGTTTAAATATTATATCATTTCCTACCCAAAAAAGATCAGGTATAAGAAATCTGGTACTGGTATCACCAATCTGAACAATTCTACGCTTATCTTCCGGACTATCACGAGAGAAGAATGATGAATGATGGAAGACAGAATAATTGTGTGAGCTTACTCAAATATTAGTTAAACAGACTAGTAATCAGGCACAGTGATATTTATGACATCATTATAAAACAACAACAACCTATTTATTTTGAATGAAACGAATAATTCCTCTTAACAATAGCCTAAAACCTCTTCGTCCTCTTTTCTGTCGAAACGTGCAGGCACAAAAAAAATTGTTCTGAGCTAAAATATGCCCTTTATACAACTACACTTCGAAGTTTTGCGTAAATGTAAAAATTTATGTTATGTGGTGAACAGGTTAGGATCCAAAGTTTAAATATTATATCATTACCTATCCAAAAAAGATCAGGTATAAGAGAGATCAGGTATAATGATGAGAGGATTGTAATGGTAATGGATTTATATACCGCACATATCACATAGTTTCATGGCGGTTTACAATTCTTCTCTAGGGTGAGATCGGACGTCAGCCTGTAAAGGCGCTTATGGCAGCCGCTATCAGTCCATATTTGATCTCACCCACCCACCCAACCCACACCGGAACTACGTCCCCTACTCTTTTCGAACAGTGTGTGGGTTCTTTAACGTCCCACAGATTATTAGGAACAAGTGTTGTGAGACGGGACCTACGGTTTATCGTCCTTATCCGAGAAGACTAGAAAGTCTAACCGTTTGCAGATGTAATTACAAAGGCAGCACTTTCTCCTCAATTATTTAAAGACCCTGAATGTTGGTCCGGCCGGGGTTTGAACCCGCGACCTCCCGCACAGTAGTCCGGTGCTCTACCACTGAGCTAACCGGGTGGCGGTTTGAGCTAACCGGGCGGCGGTTAGTGATGAGAGTATTAATTGTTATTTCGTTTATTTTGCTTTCGCTGATTAAAATATAATGGCCAACTTGGAAAATATTTAGTCTTTAGTTCAATAATCCGTAAACACAACCAGTTGTTACCCATTTAAAGTGATTCCTCTGAATTGCATTGCGCATCCTTACTGCGCATAATTCATGACGTCATTTAGCTCGTGCGCGCGTACACTAGAAACATTGCGAATTTGCCTTCACATTGAACTTCTTCAGCTGAAATTTTCCCTTTGTCGTCGTGTTGTAAAGAAACGGGCACGGTGACCCCCCTTTTTTTATTGGTGTAATGTACTCGTAATAGGCACACGAAAACCAAAATTTAAGGAGAAAAAAAGTTTAATAGTAGAAGTTGCATTATTTATATATAAATGGGGTGGAACTCTGCGTTTGGAGCCAGGAAGGAGTTTGAGATGATGACGAAGTGGTCCAATTTCCTTATATTATTTGCAAGATCTTGCAATTTGAAATCACAATACTAAAAGAATACAGCCCAGAAAAATAATTAGGCTCTAGTTTTCACTACTATTCATAGTTTTTGCTACATAATAACAGCTTTCCTCAGTTGCTCATACTTCTAACATTTCTCGCACAACTCCATAAAAACACTTAGAACAACGAGTATCCAGGGCGAAAACAAGCACGGTGACTCCATCTTTTTATTGCATTTTTTCAATGTCCTATGCATGACTATCAATTGTGCCAAGTCTGAAAAAAATCTTAATAGTTTATCCTTTTCAGGGGAATTACCTTAAGCATTATTGTTCTGTAAAGATCATAACTGTAATGAGCACTCAAGCTGTGACTCAACCTGTTAGAAACCGTTATCCACCTGATAGAAACTGTTATCCACCTGTATAGCTTTTGAAAGTAATTAATGTTGCAAAACGGTGAATTCCATTATAGCCAATCATTGTTTTACAACTGTATCAGGTAAGGATTAGTTATGATTTCTTAATGACATTACTTCATCACTTAAGATTGTAGTTTTGGCATAAATAGAAGTGTATTGTAGTTATTTCTTTGGTTGCATCCGCCACGTTCTGGTTACGTCCTTGATACCCTGGATACTCTTGATACCCTTGATACTCTTGATACCCTTGATACCCTGGATACCCTGGATACCCTTGATACCCTGGATACCCTTGATACTCTTGATACCCTGGATACCCTGGATACTCTTGATACCCTGGATACCCTAGATACCCTTGATACCCTGGATACCCTGGATACCCTGGATACTCTTGATACCCTGGATACCCTTGATACTCTTGATACCCTGGATACTCTTGATACCCTTGATACTCTGGATACCCTTGATACCCTGGATACCCTTGATACCCTGGATACTCTTGATACCCTGGATACCCTTGATACTCTTGATACCCTTGATACCTTGGATACTCTTGATACCCTGGATACTCTTGATACCCTGGATACTCTTAATACCCTTGATACTCTTGATACCCTTGATACCCTGGATACCCTGGATACCCTTGATACCCTTGATACCCTGGATACCCTTGATACTCTTGATACCCTGGATACCCTGGATACTCTTGATACCCTGGATACCCTGGATACCCTGGATACCCTGGATACCCTTGATACCCTGGATACCCTGGATACCCTGGATACTCTTGATACCCTGGATACCCTTGATACTCTTGATACCCTGGATACTCTTGATACCCTTGATACTCTGGATACCCTTGATACCCTGGATACCCTTGATACCCTGGATACTCTTGATACCCTGGATACCCTTGATACTCTTGATACCCTTGATACCTTGGATACTCTTGATACCCTGGATACTCTTGATACCCTGGATACTCTTGATACCCTAAATACTTTCTCTCTGTCTCTGTCTCTCTGTCTGTTTCTGTCTCTGTCTCTGTCTCTCTGTCTCTCTGTCTCTCTCTCTCTCTCTCTCTCTCTCTCTCTCTCTCTCTCTCTCTCTCTCTCTCTCTCTCTCCTGTCTGTCTCGCTCTCTCAATTTCACTATCTCTGTCCTGTCTGTCTCGCTCTCTCAATTTCTCTATCTCTGTCCTGTCTGTCTGGCTCTCTAAAGTATATTACTGCATTCAAACAAAAGTAAATCTATATCTAATCTAATCTTTGTCAGTTTGTCTCTCTATCCATCTCTGTTAGTCTATCTCTCTGTCTGTCTGTTTCTATATCAATCTCTGTTACTCTAATCTAATCAATCTCTGTTAGTCTCACTCTTCGTTTGTTTTTTTATCCTTGTCTGTTAGTATATCTCTCTCTGTTTCTTTCTCTATCCCTCTCTCAGTCAATCTCTCTGTCTCTCTGTCTGTCTGTCTGCCTTTCTGTCTGTCTCTGTCTCTCTAAAACCTTTACCTTTGATTATTAATTACTTAATGTGATTTATTTTCTAAAAGACCGTATTTCATTAACAGTTTAATAAATCTGTCTTGAGGGAAAACAAAATTAGAGGAAAAGGCTCTCAGCCAATCAGAACGCATCTTACGAGGGCTGCTACATGACTCCTTCTTCGGTCCTCAAGTGATGATTTAGATGATATTAGTTAATGTTGCACGTAGATATATATTTTGAAATCGGTTCCTCCCGTCGGATGTAAACCAAACGCATAAACTCATGGATGAAAAGAAGGATATTCATGCAAGCTACCTGCATCTTCCGTCATATTCTTGTTGTTCTTATTGACTGTATTGAATCACCTCAAATTATGTAAATGAAATATCAGCTTTCGCATTTGTGAAAACACCTATTAAAACACCGTTAGGAGGGGCAACATAAAAACACTGACGGCCACGATTAATCATTGTTTCCGGTTAGCATTATTTGACTAATTGCTAAAAAGCTAGGAAGTTAAATGCTTTCACTTTGACAATCCTGAAGAAGAATGTTTTCAACTTTATGAGAGAAGCGCACATGGAAGAGAAAATTTTTATGACGGATGCGAAAACGCGGTTTAATTTGTTTATAGGCTTCAATCGAAACAAACAAACAAACAACAACAACAAAGCAGGGCGTACTATAGCATAGACCAAATCTTATCTCCCGCACCTTGTAGAACTCAAACCGCTTTGTGGATGTCACGCCTTATGATCTTGTTAGCTGATCTTGCAAAACTCCACACTCGTGTGGATGTGTTTGTGACGCCTTACGATCTTGCAAAACTCTACATTCGTGTCGATATGTTTGTGACGCCTTAAGATCTTGCAAAACTCTACACTTCTTGCCTTCTGTGGATGTGTTTGTGACGTTTTTAAGATCTTGCAAAACTCTACACTCGTGTGGATGTGTTTGTGACGTCTTAAGATCTTGCAAAACTCTACACTTCTTGCCTTCTGTGGATGTGTTTGTGACGTCTTTAAGATCTTGCAAAACTCTACATTCGTGTGGATGTGTTTGTGACGTCTTAAGATCTTGCAAAACTCTACACTTCTTGCCTCCTGTGGATGTGTTTGTGACGTCTTTAAGATCTTGCAAAACTCTACACTCGTGTGGATGTGTTTGTGACGTCTTAAGATCTTGCAAAACTCTACACTTCTTGCCTTCTGTGGATGTGTTTGTGACGTCTTTAAGATCTTGCAAAACTCTACACTCGTGTGGATGTGTTTGTGACGCCTTAAGATCTTGGAAAACTCTACATTTCTTACCTTCTGTGGATGTGTTTGTGACGTCTTTAAGATCTTGCAAAACTCTACACTCGTGTGGATGTGTTTGTGACGTCTTAAGATCTTGCAAAACTCTACACTTCTTGCCTTCTGTGGATGTGTTTGTGACGTCTTAAGATCTTGCAAAACTCTACACTTCTTGCCTTCTGTGGATGTGTTTGTGACGTCCTTAAGATCTTGCAAAACTCTACATTCGTGTGGATGTATTTGTGACGTCTTAAGATCTTGCAAAACTCTACATTTCTTACCTTCTGTGGATGTGTTTGTGACGTCTTTAACATCTTGAAAAACTCTACATTCGTGTGGATGTGTTTGTGACGTCTTTAAGATCTTGCAAAACTCTACACTCGTGTGGATGTTTGTGACGCCTTAAGATCTTGCAAAACTCTACATTTCTTACCTTCTGTGGATGTGTTTGTGACGTCTTTAAGATCTTGCAAAACTCTACATTCGTGTGGATGTGTTTGTGACGTCTTTAAGATCTTGCAAAACTCTACACTCGTGTGGATGTGTTTGTGACGCCTTAAGATCTTGCAAAACTCTACATTTCTTACCTTCTGTGGATGTGTTTGTGACGTCTTTAAGATCTTGCAAAACTCTACACTCGTGTGGATGTGTTTGTGACGTCTTAAGATCTTGCAAAACTCTACTTTCTTACCTTCTGTGGATGTGTCTGTGACGTCTTTAAGATCGTGCAAAACTTTACATTCGTGTGGATGTGTTTGTGACGTCTTAAGATCTTGCAAAACTCTACACTTCTTGCCTTCTGTGGATGTGTTTGTGACGTCTTTAAGATCTTGCAAAACTCTACACTCGTGTGGATGTGTTTGTGACGCCTTAAGATCTTGCAAAACTCTACATTTCTTACCTTCTGTGGATGTGTTTGTGACGTCTTTAAGATCGTGCAAAACTCTACACTCGTGTGGATGTGTTTGTGATGTCTTAAGATCTTGCAAAACTCTACACTTCTTGCCTTCTGTGAATGTGTTTGTGACGTCTTAAGATCTTGCAAAACTCTACACTTCTTGCCTTCTGTGGATGTGTTTGTGACGTCTTTAAGATCTTGCAAAACTCTACATTCGTGTGGATGTATTTGTGACGTCTTAAGATCTTGCAAAACTCTACACTTCTTGCCTTCTGTGGATGTGTTTGTGACGTCTTTAAGATCTTGCAAAACTCTACAATCGTGTGGATGTGTTTGTGACGCCTTAAGATCTTGCAAAACTCTACATTTCTTACCTTCTGTGGATGTGTTTGTGACGTCTTTAAGATCTTGCAAAACTCTACACTCGTGTGGATGTGTTTGTGATGTCTTAAGATCTTGCAAAACTCTACACTTCTTGCCTTTTGTGGATGTGTTTGTGACGTCTTTAAGATCTTGTAAAACTCTACACTCGTGTGGATGTGTTTGTGACGTCTTAAGATCTTGCAAAACTCTACACTTCTTGCCTTCTGTGGATGTGTTGGTGACGTCTTTAAGATCTTGCAAAACTCTACACTTGTGTGGATGTGATGTGTTTGTTTGGAAATTACAGCTGAACTTAACTGAACTGAACTGGGCAGTACTTGATGAAAGTTACTCGCAAAGTAGTTCAAACATGGCTCAGTGGATAACGTTAGCTAAATAGGGTGAGATAAACTAACAGTAACGTTTTCAAGACAATCCGGCCGTTACCCTAAGTAAAACTGACACTTCTTTTGAATTGTATTCGTTCCCATCCGCAGCCCTTTGAAGAAAAAATGAAGTTATAGAGTATGTACACGCACCTGCAAGAAAGTTGTAGGACATGCATAAATGGAAAAAGCTAAGGCTAGAGTGGTTTCAGTTGAGTGTCGTACAAACAAAACCCAAAAGCAATTATTTTGAAAAAACAGATGCAAACAATGGAATAAAGCAATCCGATTATGGCGCTTTTAAAACGGAGTAGATATTTCCAGCTAGAACCATTGCCTTTGAGAGGAAAGCGGAATTTTTCGAATTTTAGTGGCACTCGATCCTGTTTATTTATTAGTACTATTTATTAGTACTACAGATAAAATTTGTTTAGTTCTTGTGGCGACATTTTTTCAAATGGAGTTGCAAATTCTCTCTGTATTTGGAACCATTCTGTAAAAAAATATCATTCAACTTTGGTTTTTAAGTGAACAAGCGAGGTTACGCAAGATTAATTTGCATTTGTAAACAAACCTTTCTCATTGGCTTTTATCGATAAACTTCAGGTTAAAAACATAAACCATTACCTTTAAACACGGCCAAACCAAATTTAGTCGCTTTGTTTGTGTTTTAAGGGACTGCTTCGTTGTTAATTTGGATGATTTCTTCGCTTGTCACGGATGTAAACCGGGACGCCATTTTTTCGAAATTCACACGAGGGAGCACGACACTCGCGAGTTGCTCGAAGGTAAATAGCAAAGGATATTCGGAGTTTGACTAGCCAATCAGAGCGCTCCTTCAACGCTATCCACTGTTTTAGTATATACTAAAATACTATATACTCGTATCTCATTTAGATTGCTTCTAAAGATTTACAGGAGGTTTTGAAAAAACGACAAAATAAGAAAGTATACCATGATTATAAGGTTGTATTACAGCATGTTTATAAAAAAAAAAGGAACAATTTAAGGCCTTTGTTCACTAGAATGCGCAATGTCGCTGTAATCAACAGTTTCCGTGTACAGAAATCGTTTGCAGCATTCTTAGAGATCAATACTTTCAAACAGCATCTGAAATGGCTTCGCCATTTCCAGACGATACCTGAAAATATGAAAATTAAGCTTGCCTTTGGGTGGATACTTGCTGCTTGCTTGCTGTTATTTTACAAACGTAGAAATTAAGAAAGACGACCTAAAGGAGAACCATCGTGAAGAGATTAGGGTTTACAGATGTATCACAAGGAGAGGCGCTGTGAAGGGTAAATTTGCAGAGTACGTGCTTCACCAAGACAGGAGGTTCCCTGCGAGCAGAGGTCTCTGGCGGCGAAGGGAGGAGGATGTTCATTTTCAGGATTTAATGACAGGTAAGGCCTTTTCTTTGTAATTATAAACGTTACTGTAGTGGCATCTACCAATTTATACAGCTGAGTGCACCATGACAGTCTATTTGTCTTGAGACTGGCTTTGTCAAGGTTGGAAAAGAGAGAAATAACGTTATTGGGAATTCTTCAATTACAAACCTTAAAGTCCACTTTTAAAATCACGTTAGAGTTAAATTTCCGTTTTGCTGGGAACCGGGAACTTTTCTCACACTTGCTGGCTGGCGAATATCTTTTTGAATCCGATTTGCTGGTAAACGACAAAGGTTTGAAAGCTCTCCTGGCTGGGAGTTGAGTTTTGTGTAAATTGCCTTGCTGGCTGAGAATCCTAGATACTGACGCTTGCTGGAACTGAGAATCGGCCCTTTTTTTCCCACGAAAGTTAATTATTAATCAGGTGTGACTGCTCTAGTGTCAATTTGTTGTGTGGACGGATAAGAATACTTTTTAGAAAAAGAAGTCGTTGAGCACTCCTGACTAAGTCATGACCTTTGCACCGAGTCGTGGAGTGGTACTATAAGGGATGATAACATCGAATCGTTCAACCTCCTGAATGAAATCGCTCATGATTCAAATGAAAGTTATGGACTCTGTAAGAATTACTTGTGAAAATTACTTCCGATCTTGCGCATAATGCATCTTGTAACAACTGTGACGTATATTCCGTCACCGGTATCCTCCGGTCCACATTGTACTAAAGCTAACCTAAAACACGTACAAAATCGTTGCCCGAAAGTTGAATTTCACGAGCTTTCTGGCTATTTTCTTTTTAAGGCTGAGGAGAGAATGTTATTTCCATGCCTCTTGCTGAATATGAGGCATTTTCAACCAAATGTTAGCGTTTTATGGGCGATTCAAAATTTGACCGAAATCGCTTTCATCCCTTATCTGTTTCTTTACTGTTAGTCACCACTAGTGATAAGCCCACAGTCATTACTGTTTGCGGATAAGATTTCAACAGCAGCGTTGACAGCTACAGCAGCGTAACACGATCGTTTGTTTCTTGTCTGATCTGATCACATAAGTACAGTGTGTCTAACCAAGCAGATCAATTCGCGCTGCAACTGTACAGCGAATTCAGTTTAACTGGAAATACGGTCAAATACGACTCCTCTGCTCTCTGTGCGTGTACTTCAGGGCTTTCTGGGAAAACTTGCTGGCATGAGTGCGTGACAAAACCTTAGGGAACATTTACCCAGCACCAATGAGTCGTGTAATCAGGGGCACCCAATGACAAGTTTAGGTAGATATCTGTTCGGTGGATGGTAATTCGCCTTGGGCTTTCGGCGTCGATTAACTCATTTCCGTCATGCTCTGCAGTTACGGGTGTATATCCACCCATGCTTTGAAATACCTGCAACTTTTCCAAATCCCGGTCTATGGTTGAAATGAGCCATTGTTATTGCCAAATGCTCAAGCTTTTAGACTTTGCCACCCTAAAACTCCCAATTTTCATGGAATATGACCGTTTATTCTGTTGCAAACAAAAAATGTTGCCTTAGAACGCCCTCGGACAACACCAAACAATATGCAACTTTGTCTGGCAGTGTCTAAGACAAAAACTCCTCTTGAGCTTAAAGTCTACGTTGGCAGAAAGCTTCGACTCCACTTCTTGCAATCTAGTCCACATTTTCCCACTCACTTTGTTAGCGCGACCTGGATAACGCTATTTGATTTCAATTGCTCTCACGGTCTGTAATGTTCGCGTTTGTGACCCAAAGGAATTCTGGGACTCTCTTGCGTAACGGCGACATGGAGGTCCGCCAATTTTCATTTCAGATATTTTTTATAAGTGTTGAGCAACCCGGTTCTGCTGGCAAAACATTGCACCGATTGGTTATGCCGTTGACATATCGATTTGTTTACATCTGATGCATAAGCTGCCCCCTAACAATACTCGTTCCTACGCTTCGCGTATCCACGACTAAAAACGACAGAGTGCTGTATCTCCATATCTGATGGTCTTAAGATAAATGAAAACTTTAATCCCGTTTTTCTGATACTTTATTCACTAAAAGGACAGTGTTTTACACTGAGTCTCACCGATAATAGCAGTCCCGAAAAATCTGACCTTACTCCGTAAATCTCAGCGCCCAAAGTAAGCTCCAACTTTAAACAGAACTTTAATATATCAATGGCGCTAAAGAGTGATTAACATATTTCGATTCTATCAGTGTAGTGTTTTAGACTGTTTTACAAGACAGTGTTTTCGAACCGTTTAGTTGTTTTCTGTGGGACCTAAAGCGTAATGCAAACCTATCACAACAAATGTCAAATAAAAACTAAGGCTTTCCTTCGCTTCCTTTTCTTCATTTAGGCCAAGGAGGGTTAAGAATCTGTAGGAAAAAAGCAATACTTTCTAAAAAACCACGCGATGTGATTGAAAGCTTCCTAATTAAACAATTACATTATGAGCTCGAGATTTCTATCGCGTGATAGCCCAGCGATCACGCACTATCACGCATAAAAATCGAAACTGAAAAATCTAATTGTTTTAGTATAAATTTACTAGTTCAGAACTAAACAAGTAAATTATCTAAGTCCTCCTTCGAAAACGCGAGGAAGCAGCCGCCACTTTTTTTGACAGCCGCCGCTCACTACCTACAACAGAATCATTTTAGAACCCTAGTAGGTTTATACTAATAAAAGATTATTAAAAGAAGATATTTTTTAAGAAGCACAACTGGCTATTTGTTGAAACTTGGCTGTAACACTGGCGAGCAAAACTACTCTGATAGAAAGGGAAGGAGTAACGTTTCACCGCGGTACGTCATACACCACCGATCGAGACATTTTCACTTCGGTTCAGTTTTCGGTTAAAACTTCCGAATATGCTTCGGTACGGATCAATAATTACGAATGCCAAGACTGAAAAGGTGATTTTCTTCACCCAACTTACTTGCTTATCTTCTCATCTAACCAGTCTTTGTGCTTCAGTCCATTAAGCCAAGAAGGCGGTAAGGCACTGGCGCCAAGTCTACAGCCCAACAGGGCTCCAGCTACTGCACCATTAGTGTCAGCATCCCCACCCTGAGAACAAAATACAACCAAAGGTTCAAGCTGAACTCCAGACGTTTCGCCAGGAGTGTAGCTAATTCGCCTACGCTTAAAAGAATGTCTAGTTGACAAGGAAATGGAAACCGATTTTGTAGGCTATGAACAGCTGCAGTATGGAATACTTTAATTTACGCTTTCAAATCAAGATGAGGGTGAGTGAACTCTCTTGAGTGTGTAGTGTGGGCGATCAGAAGCAAATCTCGTGCATCCCACTAGATGGAACTTTTTCATCAATTATTTCAGTCAGAATGGAACTACCTAGTCTTCGTTTATAAGTAGCCTGCATACAGGCTCTTCATTTGGGCAATTCAGAGAGGTTGACACTCGGTCAAACATGCTAAGGGCTTCGGTCCCTTAAGGCCCGTTCAAACGGTTTCAACACTGATTTGCCTCAACATGCGCTCAACACTTCGTTGAATCGTTGGTTGCGTTTAAACAGGTCGTCAACATTGTTGAAAGCATAAAAAGTGTTGAAAGCTTGTTGAAACTTTCATTCAACTTTCATTCGGTTTAAGCTTTCATTCAACATCGATTCAACTTTTTCTTTGTTCTCGAAAATGTTGAATGGTGTTGAAGCCGTTTGAACACTCCATTCAACAATTGTGGAACACACGCACGCTCACATCAGCCCGTAAAAATCTCGATGCGAGAGTTTGGTTTCTAGTTCTTAGTACGTCGCAATCAAATTTCTCAAAATGTTGGTCCTTTGTTGGCGCAATGTTATTGGAACCGTTTGAACGGTCTCCGCGCAATTATGTTTTTGCGTTCAACTTTGGCCCAACATTCGTTCAACTTATGTTGAACGAAAGTTGGTCAAATGATGAAACCGTTTAAACGGGCCTTTATGATGCTGACAACGCGAAAATGTAGCCGAATGATAAAGATCTACAACTACCTATGTACGCCTTAAATAAACGAATCCATTCCGTTTACCTCAGCGACCAAAATCCCGATCCCATGCACTTGTAAGTGTAACCTATTTTACCACTTTCATCCAGCTTTAGATCAGCCAAGGTATCTGCATACAGGTATTTCTTTAGTTCTTCCTGTGAAGAGAGATTTACATCCTAAAATTTTGCGGCCTTTTATTCTGTAGGATATTTTTTTTCTGCGGGAAATTAATTTTGCGGATCGAGAGCAACAATTAAAACCACCCATCCAGCCTCAAACCAAGCCTTAGATGTATGATTAGGCCTATCCAGATAGTAAATCGCGGAACATTTGCTCCTAAAAAGTGCATAAAAGTTGCTAGAAGGTTGTTCATTAAGTCAGATAAAAACATGTGTCACCAACATCTTAAAAGTTGCTCTCAAAATTAAGTGTTTCTTAGCACAGATATTAAATGGATGTCTGCCATTTATTGTATAAATGAAAAATTCAGACTACCCGTTACTTCAAACTGCACCGTGCACGCGGGCTACATATAGAATAGAAACGCCTGATCTCTCACTCTCTTCTCCTGAAGATCACAACCTGGCACCTAGCCTACGTGTAGCCGTACCCACCACCCGAGGAAAAACGGGAGGAGGGAACGTCTACGAAAACCTGACACGAATCGTGTTATGTGACGTCACAGTAATTCATGCAACTTATATTTCTGCGGAAGTGCGTATGTTAACACGTTTAGACAAAGGTCAAAGGCCGCGTAACGACAAGGATTACGAGCGATTTTGTTCAAAAGCAAGAAAACAGTCCTTGATGTAAACATCGCTCTCGCAAATTCTTCGTTTACATAAGCTTCCTATCAGCTTAAATTTGTTGGCAGACAAATTTATTAGAAATAATTACGTAGCAAGTTTGGAGAAAGTTGGCCTTGTTTTCCAGCCGAAGGAACCGCTACCAGAAAGCGTAAATTTGAACAATCTGCACGTCCCTTCATTACCGTTTCATCACCCATACATGCGTGAATTAATATTCACTAGTCATCACTCGTTGAATGATATCAACTTCCGAATCTTTGGTTAGAGCGATGGTTTTCAATCCCAGATCATTCAAATGTTGGACCTGATCTTCCTTGAGCGCTGTCAGAGGTGACACGATGAAAATAGTACACGGTTTCTTCCGATGCGACCACTAGCTGGCATCGCCTGAAATGTAATGGCTTTTCCATAGCCAGTTGGTAATGAAACACGGACAGTCTTTCCACCAAAAAACATAACTATGGCGTTTTGTTGCTCTTCGTGGAATTTCTGTAATCCAAAAGTCAGGGGCACCCAACGACAAGTTTCGTTAGATATCTGTTCGGTGGATGGTAATTCGCCTTGGGTTTTCGGCGTCGATTAAAGAGTGCACTCGGGTTTTCGGAACTAAAACGTGGCCTCAAAGATTCGCAATTGGGAAATCATAGCCAGCTAGCAGTTTCGGAAAGAAAATAGCTCCCTAAAAAGTTCGTGGAAAGTTCATTTCAGCTTACATTTTCTCAAAGGAAGATTTTGTTCCCTAACATTTTCGGACAATTAAAATTTCAGCTAGGGAATCCGAACAGATCAACTTCTTCTAGCTTATGAATACATTCACACACCATAAGGTATTTAAAAATGCCTTTCTATAGCTTTTGGTTGATTTGGCTCGTTGGGTGTCCCTGAAAAGTCTCGCAAACCTCATTTCTAGCTGCGTTAAACTCCACTTTAGTTCGTGTGGCTTCCGACACTCCGCCCGCCACATTTCAAGTTTCTTCACCAACAAGCGAGATCCGTTTTGGCCAATCAGTGTTCTCGAAAGTATGGATCAATACGATTAACCTATGAGAAACCACTATATATTTTCATGCAAAAGAGTGACGTCACATAACACGATTCGTGTCAGGTTTTCGTAGACGTTCCCTCCTACCGTTTTACCTCGGGGGGATGGGTACGGCTACACGTAGGCTACCTGGCACGCGCCATTATTCCTGCGAAAGGATGCTACTTATCATTTTTAAGTTCCAATTCAACCACGATTTCAGTTTATTAGTTGAAAAAGTCGATCAAAGAAACGAAGAAAAAGACACAGAAAGGACAAACAAACAAAAATGGTTGGTTCCAATACCACACACCCTACTGAAAGGCAGCAGCAACTCGTAACAACCAGTCACTTATAAACACGACACATCCGGGAACAAAACTGCGAATAATTACCTCAAGAGCTGCTTTACTTGCATAATTAAATGCCTCGTCAATAACAGCCTCGACATCGTAATCTCCATCCTCATTTATATGCTTTCCTTGCAACATCAACGCAATTGCTGTTGTCACGGCAACACATGATGCAACGCATCTTGGGTCTGCGTGCGTGACTTCGCAGGCTTCTTTGGTGTTAGCAATCACTGCTTCAATGTTACCGAAGTCATGGACCCCAAGAATGGAAGTGCGCATGACACCTCCATTTGGAGCGATCACCTGACCAGATGATTCCCAGATCTGACTTGCGGCCTGTAGTAACAATGGCAACACACTCAACAAAATGTGGTTTATAAAATTCACCAAGGAAGTACGAAAAAAAAAGCTGCGCTATATAAGCTATGTATTATTACCAGTGTTTCTGCAATCAGCGAAAAATGCCTCAAGTGGGTGCTTTCTATTATTTCTGCCCTTATGTTCTCTGCATCTCGGGAATGCTTTGTGTCAGTCTTATATCTCGCCCTTAAATGTACTCCCGTCGGACCCGTCTGACCATTTTAGCATCCTGTATAGTGTCTTCACTAAAAGGATTAATAAATATGTACCGGTATGTATGTGATGCCCGACACACTAGGGTTTCCCGAGTATGATATTCCTGATAGAAAATTTACTTGCACTGCTTATGTCTATGCGAAAAAATCAGATCTTAAAATTAATCCCCTACAACTCAGTCAATAAGTACATGACATGCACATACATGGTGTGGATCCACTAGGAATTGAGGGTGGCGGAGAACACTGTGCGTGGTACGGCCGATGCCCATTCCTCCAAAATCACCTAGCTCTGCAAAATCTTCCTTGGACCATGTCTTCATCTTTTGCGCAAAACCTAAGCGAACTATCTGTGAATTAAAATGTGAGGCTTATGGGATTTGGCTCAAAGTGAGAAAGGATGGAGCCTCTTCTAGTTACCTAGTTTGTCTGAGTTTTTGTCATTTTTACCCATATACCACAAGATCGCTAGAGTTGCATATCCATCCCTTGTTATCAGGTCGGTTTCCTAAGCCCAATAGTAACTAATCATGTTGATCAAGCAAAGTAAGCTGAAACAGTTGTGCAGTTTAAGGAATAAATTGCCATGTGACCACAGCAGCAGCACGTTATATGCTCGAGAATGTCTATAATCCAGGAGGTTAAAGCTCATTTTCAATTAGTTTTTGATATCTTGTGACTCAGCGCGATGGGTGCGAAAAGGGGGATTGCGAGGGAGGGAGACATAATGATTAGCTTACTAGTAGTGGCAGTGGCAGTGGCATCCAGTGGAATAAATCAGTGTTATCTAGTGTTAAATCAAGGGTCAGTGATAGTGTTATTGGTAGTGTTAGTGGTAGTGGAAGTGGCAGTGCAGTGGCAGTGCAGTGGCAGTGGCAGTGGCAGTGGCAGTGGTAGTGGCAGTTGCAGTGGCAGATG
>JAEMWC010000273.1:0-52500 GCA_016490735.1 Pachyseris speciosa
TCGTGGAAAGGAAATTGGCTGAATCCAGGTGAGTCCGCTGTGCAGTGACGTTCCTGGAGATGGGCTAACTTCCGTTTGGCGAAGACTTTGTCTGGGTCAGGATCATATACTTTACCTCTGACTCCGGGCATAGCGTTTAGGTTCTTGACTTTGTACGCCAGGGAACCATAGATCTGACGAAGGCTTTCGACCTTGTCAGCGGGGATGGCCTTTCCAAGATCCACAGACCTTGTTCGGAATCCTCTTTGCCGTTTTGCTAAAGCATGCCTTCGTATCTGCCACAGCAGGCATATACCTCCGCACCAGATCCGACGGAAGGTTCTTCAACCTCTCTAGACTAAAAGCAAGGTTCAAGTGAGATGCCTGCGTGGCTTCCTCTTCGCGGACGATGCAGCAGTCACTGTTTGTCACTGTTTGTTCACTTGTTTGTTCAGTTGTGCAGACCTCCAACATCTCATGACCCGATTCAGCGAGGCTTCCCAATACTCACCACTCAAACTGAAGAAGATACAGGTCATGGGCCAGGGTGCGGACACGTCACCCAGCATCAGCATCTCACAGCATAAGCTAAATGTCGTCCATGAGTTTGTGTACCTAGGATCCACGATCTCCGACTCTCTCTCACTCGACACGGAGCACAACAAGCGCATTGGCAAGCGAACTACCACCATGTCCAGGCTGACGAAGAGGGTGTGGATCAATTACAAGCTGACCGAGCATACCGAGATCCAGGTCTACAGAGCCTGCGTCGTGAGGACCCTGCTGTACGGCAGTGAGTCCTGGACCCTTCGTTGCCAGACAGGAACGAAAGCTCAAAGCCTTTCACATGCGCTGTCTCGAAAAACTTCTGCACATTACGTGGCGGGACAAAATCGCAAACAGCAGTGTCTTGGAGAGAGCCGGTATTGTCAGTATGTACACACTCCTGAAGCAGAGACGCATGCGTTGGATTTGTCACTTAGTGCGCATGGACGATGGCAGGATCCCCAAGGATCTCCTGTATTGAGAACTTGCACAAGGAAAGCGTCCCACAGGCAGACCCCAATTACGCTTCAAGGAAGTGAGCAAAACAAATTTGAAGGCCTTGGGTGTCAATCTCACCACATGGGAAACTGTGGTTGCGGATCGAACAGCCTGGAGGCAGACTGTTAAAAAAGGCCTTCACAGTTCGAAGAGGCACTAACTGAGCAGTCAGTAGCGAAGAGACAGAGGAGGAAAGTCCTACACCATGCGGACAGACCAGCAACAGACTGCACCTGTGCACAGTGCGGAAGAGACTGCTACTCCCCCATAGGCCTGTCAGGTCACACCAGACGATGTGCCAGACTTGACACCCAACGCGCAATACCACAGTCTTCCGGGACTGATGGATGCCTATTTACTTAGGCCAGGGAACAAATAAAAACTTCGTATTTTTGATCGGTTTGTTATACCTTTCATAAAGGGCTTCCTTGTTACCGCCTTAGTTTATTCTTCGACTCATAACCAGAACTTTAACTGTTGTACTGTTAATTTACAAAGTTCTGAATCTTTGAACGAAGCTCCAGGTATGAACTTTTACGCCGCGAGAAGCTTTTTTTTTTTGCCGCCAGAAGTCGCACGAAGGGCCCTTAGGCCTCGCTTAAATGCAACTTCCGATTTTTTCTTGGATCGGCGTATTCTTGATTGCAGGATGAAGTGTTAGTAAATAAACCTGTTTATTAGTTATGCCACCACCACCACCACCATAATCATAATCATAATAATAATAATCATCATCATAATCATAATCATAATCATAATAAAGGTGTGTGAAAATTTGGTCGTAGCGCGCACTTTAATTGCCCTGCTGACGCAAGATGGTAAAGTGATCCTGTATGCCAATAAAGCACTCTCTAGTGTGATAGGCGTTATTGCCCCCCAAAAAAAAATTAAGCGTGAGGCGTCGGCTATTGCACGGGCTGCCATCATTTTAGTGTCAATTCTAAGAGATTACCGACCACAAGTTCCTGTTGCCAATCTTCAACAATTCTATTCACAAGCCACACTAAGAATCGGATACTGGCGTCTAAGGTTGCAATCTTCCGAATTCGAAGTCGCGTATTCAGGGGGTACGTTTAACCCACCTCAATATATATCTATGCATTTCCAAGACGTTTTCTGTGCGTTAACTTTGTAGAGTTACCAGCTACATCCAAGGCGCTGAGCATAAAAGAAATGGTGGGAGCTACATCACAAGATGGAACTCTACAAGAAACGTGCGTGTTATCTCAAATGGTCAGTTGGAGAATTTGAAGTCAGGACCTATGTTGAATGTTCGCAAATCGAAACGTGTGGTAGAATTCGTTCATGAAGGGTACCAAGCTCAATTTAGGACGTGTACCTTGTTGCGCTTTAAGGTTTGGCTCCCAAGAAAAGATAGTGTTGTTGATGCAGTCTTCTCAAGTTGCTATCCTAGGAATTTTTAGAGATGACTACATTTCCTTGCGGTCCTTGGCAACAAGTGCACACAGCTTTTTATGAGATAGCTGGACACTATATTCTAGTAATTATTGATAACTATTCGAGGTTTCCTGAAGTTGAGATTGTCCATACAACTGTATCTAAATATCCCAGCTTATGCTGTACTCGAAGTCAGTGTCAAGTCTGTTTGTACAATGTATTGAGTATCTTGGTTCCAAACACCGTTGAGTATCCCTTTACGACCGGAAGTGAACGGTGGAGAGGCGTTTGATTAGTTAAAACATTTTGAAAGTACTGTCAATTACTACAAACACACGCACCGTTTTGTTGTTTTTGACCTGCTGTGAATTCCTTTACGCTTTCATCTGAAAGAAGCTAGTTTATACCAAACATTTGCTATCCATTAGTTCATCTAGATCTTAACTCATTCATGACGGGCATTTCTTACGTGTTTTTCTGTAGTTTTCGAGGGTTTGAGGTCAAGTCGATCTGGTTATTCCATATAAGGGCTTACCACGGAAATTTCGCTGGTCCACAACATCGATGACTCTATCTTTCATGTTACGTTTGTCACCCTAGCTGTCGTTTATTTGTAAACGATCAGTCAGCTACAATTCGGTAGGTATTTCATTTGTAAGTGTGTTTTTCGAGCCATTTTCCACCTCAGAAGCTCCCTGCCTGGCATCATAAGCTGGATTGGTGGGTAGAGGCAATCCTCTGGAAAAAGACAGAGGTGAGAAGCAATTTCACACCAAGTGAGCCACCGAAGGGTTTCGAGTCATGGTGCTTCACGAAGTGAAGTTGTGTTCCTAGCCGATCTGTGAGTAGATTCCGGGAGTTTTGACATGTAAATAATGCAATCACTGCAATATTTTGCCAGCAGGACCGGCTGGCTGGAAACGGTTCTAAAAAATATCTGAAATGGAAATTGGCGGACTAACACGCGGCAGTTATCCAAGGATATCCCAGAATTCCTTTGGGTCACAAAGCGAACATGTCAGACCAGTGAGAGCAACTGAAATCAAATAGTGTTACCCAGGTCGGGCTAAGGAAGTGAGCAGGCAAATTGGAACAGATTGCAAGAAGTTGAGCCGAAGTTTACTGCCAATGTGGACTTTTAGCTTGAAGAGGGTTTTTTGTCTTGAAAACTTCAAAACAAAGTTGCTTATATTTGGTGCTGTTCTAGAGCGTTTTTTGGTTTTACAACAGAATAAACAGTCATATTCAAGGAAAATCGGGACTTACAGTAAGTTTACGGCGTTTAAAAGCATCGGTCTTCAGTGACCGAAAATTGCAGAGCCCGTCGTGAATGAGTTAAAGCTCTTCGTTTTCCCTGCTACTGCTCAATTATTTAGACACAAACTAATTGGCTGAAGAAAAGCCATGCGAAGCTTTTCGATTCCAGTAAAGAAAAAGTAATCGTGCGGGACATCCACTATTACTGAGAGAAAAGCTCGGGTGGAAGTAGTAAGTAATAGCAGGGGGAGCAGGGATGGCGTAGTGGTGAGAGCACTCGTCTCCCGGGCTCGGCGTCATATGTGGATTGAGTTTGTTGTTGGGTCTCCTCCTTGCTTTGAGAGGTTTTTCCGCTCTCCTCAAAAACCAACATTTCGAAATTCCAGTTCGATCCGGAATTTCGAAGGCCACAGGTTTGTCGGTAGGATTACTATTAAGTGTTACCCTCGTTAAACAAAGTCGATTTTATTTATTTATTTATTATTTATTTATTTATCTATTTTATTTATTTATAGCGCTGTCTTTGCTGCTGTGAAAATGGATGATACTTTGCCGCCGAGGATCTTTAACTCAAAAAGCTTCCTCGGTGGACCTGGGAAGTAGCAACTGAACGATCAAGGCACTTTAGGATTTGTATCTGCTTAGCCAAGCAACGATTTTTTGTGATGAAGTGGCGCTATTATGCAGCTCTGCGTTCAAAGTGATTGTAGACTGATCTAAACTCTCAGGTTTGTACTCTTTTTTTGTCTTTTCTACTGTTATCTACCAGTCACAATTTCTTACCTATCTGTCTAGCTTACTACGGGATATGTTTATCGCTTGAACGATTTCAGTCTCCACATTCTCCAAGAGACTACGAACAAACACTCGCACCGCTTTGTTTTCTTTCAATATTTTGTCGCTTTTGACCCGCGGTGAATTATTTTACGCTTTCATCTGAGAGTAGTTTGGACTTAACAACTTTTGCTTTTTTATTCCAAACGTTTCAGCGTGGCCACGCCGTTAGGGCGCTGGACCTGTAATGCGGGAGTCCCGGATTCAAGTCCCGCTCTGACCGCTAGTTGGAGAGGGTCACGCTTGTAAATAGCCGACTGGTTTGCCTCCCACCATTTGGGTTTCTTAACCCTGTTACGTTTATTAAGGTATTTGAGTGGAATGCTTGTGAACTAGGTAGAGCAGCTAAGCGCATTTCCACAACAAAGAAAGTATTTTTCCTTGCCAATAGCTTACCTTATTATAGGAAATTAACGATGCACTTTACTAACCCATTGGCACCCGTGCGGGCCAAAACCGGCCGCACAAGACTCTCATGCTTCAAAGCATTACAACTTTCTCAATCGCACGAATATTGCCTTAACTGTCAGTTGTGCGCACGAAATAGAGTGTCCTTTAAATTTGGATATCCAATAAACGCGAGAAACGTAGCGATTTTTACCAAATATGGCCTTTTGGGTTTGGACAAGAACGAAACTGACCGTTTTTAACAAACGACGAAAATGTTCCTTTATGCCTTTATCCTTTTTTGAAGAAATCATCGTCGAAAAACCAAACTTCAACCATCGTAACAAAATTCAGTCCTTGTTCTAGCTTAGAAATGACTTATTTTGTTCATATTCTTCTCCCGAGCGAAGATACAGCCTTTTGTTCCAGTGCATTCGGGCCTTTCCGCCATTTTCAACATCTCGACAGCACTGCGTGCTGGGAAATAACGAGATTTTTTGACAGCGCCCGTTCCTTCCCTCAGTTCTTTCACATATAAACTAAGTCTACAGCCACTCCGACCTACCGCCAAAAGTTCCTGCTTGTGGTCATCTTCAGTGCTCACAAATTCTAAACTATGCGGCGGTAGGTCGAGAAATTCATCAATAGTCGAGTCCCAAAGGTACTAAGTGTCCGACCAACCAAATTCCCAGTTCGTGGAGTAACAAGCCAAATTCGACAACAAAGTATATCACCTTGCTCGATTCTTTGAGAAAGTGGACTCTTAGCTACCGTCGCGCTTAATGATGCTCATCAGGCAGCCGATAAAGATGAAAAACGGCTGTAAACTTAGCAAAAATCGCAAGCAAACTGAACTTGGGCCGTTGTTGTAGCTCCACGGATGAAAAATACCTACGTCAGAATGACGTTTTCAGAAACCTTGAGCCTCTAGTGCCTTAGGAAAGCATCCCTTTTCCATTGTAGTTAAAATAAAGAGTCGCGAAATGCTACGGATCGTTTATAGGTGGAAAATCACTCCGAAAACGTAAAAGTGGCTGGTAGTCAATGTGTTAACGTGATTTTTTTCAAAAAATCGAATTAATTTAATGCAGCTTAATTTATGTCGTTGTTGATTTAAATCACACTATTTTAGTTCACTATTGTTTTATAGCACCTTAATTTCAATAACAAAACGTCGCATTTGTATTTTCAAAATGTTAATCGTTGTCTCAGTCTTCTGTGTGGAAACACACTGAGTTACGACCCCTGAATTACGACAACGCATTTTTTGTTGAAGAAACGACCTCAGAATCGTTCCGAACTTTCCGAAATTGAGACAACGACATCGGTCAAGGCATGAAATTCCGACAGCAACATGTGGCCCATCCGAAATTGCGACATGTAAGGTTTTGAAATTCATACAGGGGACATAAACACCCCTCCCCCCCCCCCCCACCCCCCAGTTCACTTCACCTTTCCAAAACATTTTCTATTATAGCTATGGCATTAAACAGCCTCCTGCCAGTAAAAAAAATTATTTTGGAGCTCCGCTTTTAGGGTTGCCTAAACAGCACCACTAAATATAAATATTACTTTAACTTCGGCACACAGTGTCAAACTTACTCTTCGAGCCTTAAGTCTAATGAGTCCACCTGATCCACCAGAACAAACTGTTTTGTTGTCTGGGTCTCTCTGAGCTGATGCAGTAATAGAAGCACCTGAGGAGTGAAGTAAGGTAATGATGAATGAAAATGCTTTAAAATTAAAATCGTTTTGTATAGAACAGGGCTTGGTAAGTATTATTTTGAGACAAAGGTCAATACCTATGATGATCTGCCCATTCCCTGCTACAAGTTCTATGGCTCCTCCACCAGCAACACTTCCAGGACTATTAATACAGGACCCTGAAGTTGAAGCAAATCACAAATGAGGGGGAAACTTCCTCACTCATTTCTTAGCATTTAGGCAATAATCACCCAACCGTTAATTAATAATGAATATGTGAATGATCATCGCAGTTATGAACACTACTTTAGTAGTAGTGAAAATAAAGCCTGATAAAAATTCAGGCTTGTACGGGAGTCGAAGCCATGACCTCTGCGATGCCAGTGCAGTGCTCTCCCAACTGAGCTAACAAGCCAGCTGGGAGCTGGTCATTTTGTTGGTTCGTAATATAACCGTGAGTGATGAATATTTGAGAGTGAATATATGAAAATCTTATATTTGAATGCAGATTAAAGAATGAATATGTGAATAAAAACTACTTATGCAAAAGTGAAATTAAAGCCTGAAATTGTATTCGTCGAAGCTAAGAAAGTATTACTGAGCATCATTTTTTTATCAGGAAAAAGCCCCATTTGCGTATACTCTCAAAACACAATTTGCATATGCGACTACAAAACTAGTTTCGTCTAAAGACCTCTCATTGGTCGCCATGATTGGTTTGTTTTCTTGAAATTTCAATCTGAGCATACGTTTTCTCACAGCGCACGAGCTCACCGCACTACAACGATAGTATAGTTTTGTTGCAATTTGAATCAGAGCATACGTCAAGTAAAATGCATGAAAAATAACTCTCGATGGCAGCAAATAAAACCAGAGTTAACTTAGACGAAAAACTAAACTAACAAGGAGACATGTACGTAGCTCTATGTAATAAGATCCCTTGGAACGCGGACATAGTTCCATTGACTTTTTGAGTTCAGCAGCTCGTTTTAATAATAATAATAATAATTGAAACTTATATAGCGCATTTTTCATGCCGAACATGATCAAATGCGCTTTACAATTTAATAAATGATTAAAAATAAATGAAATTTACAAGCAATTATGATTAAAAATAAATTAATGTATAAATAATAATAATAATAATAATAATAATATTTACAAGGTAAACGATAAATATTTGACGAATTAAAATGTATAAGATTTACAAGTTAAAAGCTTGTTTAAAAAGATACGTTTTGAGGTGACACTTAAAACTTGAAAGAGAGTCAAGGCTGGATATTTTAGAGGGCAGATTGTTCCAAAGCTTCGGGGCTGCATAACAAAAAGCTCTTCCTCCAAGTGTTGAAAGTATCTTGCCACTAGGAATCTCAAGCATAATTCTTTGGCTAGATCTGAGTAAATATCTAGTTGATGATTTTCGACTGATCAATTTACAGATATAATCAGGTGCCATGCCGTGAATAGCTTTAAAGGTAACGAGCAGAATTTTAAACTCAATGCGGTACTTAATTGGAAGCCAGTGAAGCTGATATAAGACTGGTGTGATATGACTGAACTTCGGTTCCTTAAAAATTAGTCTTGCAGCTGCATTCTGAACTCTTTGTAACTTTTCAATTTGTACTTGTGGAAGTCCATAGAGTAAGCTGTTGCAGTAATCTAATCGGCTTGACACAAACGCATGAATTAAGGTCTCGGTGGATTTACGCGATAAATATTTTCTTATTCGCATAATGTTATGAAGATAATAGAATGATGTATTACAAATTTTGTTTACTTGGGAGTTCATCGACAGCTTGTCATCAATAAAAACACCGAGATTTTTCACAACTGACGATCTCATTACACCAGAGTCGCCCACGGTAATCGAAGAAATATTAACTTTAGTTAACTGTTGTCGGGTTCCTATGATAAGAACTTCCGTTTTTTCATCGTTGAGAAGGAGTTTGTCGTGTTCCATCCACAAGCGTATGTCCTTTATACAATTTTGCATGGCAAATGTAGCGTCTTGTTGGCTAGACAACACGTCAGGCTTGAAGGAAAGATATAATTGTGAATCATCCGCATAGCAATGAGAGTCTGGAAGATGTCGTTCAATTATATGGAATAGTTTTGAAGAGTAGATGATATATAATAGGGGACCTAGACAGGATCCTTGTGGAGCACCCCAATCAACAGAGCAACTGTCAGAGAGGGCGCCGGGAATAGAAACACGTTGTCTTCTGGCCATCAAGTACGAGGTGAACCAATCTAATGGTGCTCCAGAAATTCCAAATGAAGTTTGAAGTCTACGCAGAAGTAAACCGTGATCAACTGTATCGAAGGCTGCGCTCAAGTCTAATAAGACAAGTAGAACAGCATGCTGAGAATTCATTTTCATCAGAATATCGTTAGTAACTTTCAAGAGTGCCGTTTCTGTACTGTGGTTCTTTCTGTACGCAGATTGTAGCGGCGGGTAAAGATCGTGTTTTTTCATGTGATTGTCAATTTGAATAAACACAGCTCTTTCAGTTACTTTTGAAATGAAGGAAAGATTACTTACAGGCCGGTAATTCTTGAAAACAGTGTCGAGACCAGCCTTCTTAAGAGTTGGCAAAACTAAGGCTTCTCTCCATGCCGAGGGAAAATAACCGCTATCAAGTGAAATGTTTATCATTTTAGTTATCACTGGTAGAAGGACATCAATACATTTAACTACCAGAGGTGTGGGTATCGGGTCAAGACCAGACGATTTCTTAGCCAGATTCATAATAATGCTGTGAGCTTCTTCCTCGGTGATTGCTTGGAAACTGCTAAATGACGGAGATTGTGGATCCATAATGGGAGCACAATCTTGACAATCTTCATTAGTGCACTCTTTGAATTTGGATCTTATATTACTGATCTTTTCGACGAAGAAGTTAGCCATCTCATTTGCAAGTAACGTTTTACTAAAATGAGGAGGAAGTGGAACATCACAGTTTTGATTTAATAATTGTTTTGAGACCCTGAAGAGCTTTCCTTGATCCGAACTGTTTTCTTGTATGAGGTTCTGATAAAAATCAAAGCGCGCCTTTTTAGTCAAATTTGTAGTGAAGTTTCTTGCAGATTTATATGCAGTTAGGTCGTGTGTGGAGTTTGATAAACGCCATTTCTTTTCTGCTTTTCTTCGCATCCTTTTCGCGGCTAAAATCTGATCGTTATACCACGGGATGCGTCGCCTTTGGGGAATGATTTTGCGCTGAAACGGAGCATGTTTGTCAAGAACAGATGTTAAAGTTCTATTGTAACAATCTACAAGCTCATCCAACTCCCCTGGGGTGTCTTGACAGACTTTGGAAGCTGCTAGATCACTGCGGAAAGAGTCCAAGTCAATAGATTTAATTTTCCTGTAAACTCTTTCCTTCAATATGATTTTCGGTTTAGTTGCTCTTAGCGTAGTTAATACGGATAAATGATCTGAGAAAAGATGATCCGTGACCGGCGAGCCGCAGATGATGGAATCTGATTGTCGCGTGATAATTAAGTCAATTGTGTGCCCAAGTTCATGTGTTGGATGAGTAACATGCTGACAAAGACCCATTGAATCTAACAGGTCTAATAGTCTTGTTGCATCGGGATTAGTTGAGTCATCAACGTGAACGTTGAAATCGCCAGTAATAAGTAATGGTTCAGTTGAGAGAATTAAAGTTTCCAGGTAGTCTGCAAAGTCAGCAAAAAAGGTGCTTGTGGTGACAGGGTGCGAAGGCGAATAAGGTGGGCGGTAAAGGATGACAAGTCGAACTTTAAACGTGCCAGATGAAACAATGAGTTCTAAATATTCAAATGAACGAAGTTCCTTCGCTGCAATTTTTTGAACATTCAAATTTCCTCTGAATAAAAGTGCAGTTCCTCCCCCGCGACGATTATTTCGCGAATGATCGATAAGCTTGAAGCCAGTAGGTGTAATTTCTGCCCTGTGAGCATCGTCATTTTTGCTGAGCCATGTTTCTGTGAGAGCGAATAAATCTGCTTTGCAGCTAGTGACATAGTCAACAAACTCGGCAGATTTGTTTTTGATTGATCGAACGTTCATAGTACAAAGGTGAAGCGAAAGCTGGCTCAGAGTGGATATCTCAGAACATGTCGAGGTTGCAGATATATTTATACAGTTAAGAGGGTTGTGGCCAAGTTGACGTTGATAATAAAGATGGTTCATATGGGCATACCTTCCATTGTTGATACACACTGGAATAGTCGTTGAACGCGAAGCGTTGACAATACTGGGTGTGTCGGTTCGGTTCGACGTAGCATTAAGATACTGATGATCCAGGGATGTCAAGGATGGTCCTGGATTAGTTTCAATATTGAATTCAGCGTCAGTGTTTGAATAATAGCGAAATTTCGCGTTCAGGTACTTTCGCTTACATCGGTAAGGATTGTAAACCTTCGTAAAGTCGAAACCAAGATGGCAGACACTTCTGTTGACATTTGAAGTCATCGAACAGACCATGATATATTGTGGTGTTCTGCCGTACATTGTTTCATTTGATGTTGGGGTTGCTGACTTACCACTTCGCAGAAAAGACAGACTACTTTGACCAGCAAATGATGTGAAAAACAGAACCAACAGCAACTTAAACACGGAGCTCGAATTTACACGCCCATCCGCCATGATGTCTCGTTTTTTCATGCCTGATGTTTTCTTTAACGTTATTCATAACAACCGATTCCGTGATCTGCCTCAACATCGCATCATCACTGAAAATTCCCGTGGCGTTCATTACAAAGTCCGGAAAAGCACCTCCATGCTTGTCATATGAATGTTTCCACTTTACTGAACCTCCCTGCTGTTGTTCCACAGCATGACGGTGTTCTTTATCGCGAGTGTAGGCACTTCTCGACGTTTCACCGACGTGCTTATGTTTTGCAAATCCGGCAAACCAGCTCGTACGTAACACCAGCACGGCGGCATGATCCTTTTCTTCCCGTTTGACATACCATGCAGTCGGCGTTTCCGCACTTCTTCTCCTTAAAAGGGTCTGATCGTCTCCTTAATTTCTCTCACAAATCGATGTTTCAGTTCTGATGCCGGTGTTGCTGGTAGAAAAATGACTGTGCTGAAGCCCCCTTTCCTATACCAGGTCTCACGAATCGCTTGTCCTTCCTGTGCCCGTTCTAACTGTCTCCACCCCCTTAGTCTATACAAAGCTTTCTCACCACTCGTATCTAGCTCTACCAGGTGGTTGTGGGCGTGCAACGCTGATCGTAATACTTCCGTTCGGAACTTCTGATCATAGCCAGAGTACTAGAGGCGTAACATCATGTTGTTCACGTGACCGACAGCAATTTCCCACGGGAGCTCTCTGCTACAGTTGAGGAGGATCCTCAGCACCTCTTATGTGAGTACTGTGTTTTTACAGCTCCACATTGATCATGGACTTAGAAGCAACATCTTTGGCATAAGACTCATGTAACACCACCTTGAGTTTGTCCTCCTGTACGTTTCCCGTCTGCCTTCCTCTCACCTCCACCTAGACCTTTAAATCTATTGTAGTACAGGTAGTTTTCCATCCTCATGCTGTGACGGATAGTCGATCTCCAACTTGATGGATTGATGGATGTTGTTTGCAATTGAACGGACCAACTCCATGCATCTCTTATCAGCCTGAAAATCACGTTTTAATATAGCAATGTTGTCGTCCTTGATCACCTTACCCTCACCTTCACATTCAACAAACCTGAGGCCTGGTCTCGTAGTGTTCATAACGACATTTATGTCATCAACATAACTTGTATTACCACAGCTTTAACCCACTGTCACCCACTTTCTTCTTGAGCTGCCTGTCCCACCAAATCATAAACACCTGAGCTAGAACTCCAGTGAGTTCCAGGCCTATATGGGACCTCCCCTCGCCTGCAGCTTTACCTGATTGTCAAACGTGTGCATGTGGCTCCCCATGATGAACAGAAGAACTACCTTCAAAGCCTCCGTAAACACCCTTCTAGTGGCATTCCCGTCAGGTCTCTCAGCAGGTAGTAACCAAGGCTTAAATCTTGTGGTCTTACTGTCATCCAGGGAACAACCTGTGAGGGTGGGTGGGCGGACTCTATTGGTCTTGCGTCGCGGACCGAACTGTAGCAGACCCATATCTCTAAGCTCCGTCTCAGTTCTATTCAACGCTAGATACAGTCCTAGTTCTCCCGTGTTTAAGCCAACAATTTGCACACTGCTTGCGTGGAAAACTTCACGCACTTTCTCCACTGTAAATGCAATATCCAAACTAGGATACAAAGCTATTACATCAGCCAAGCCAACAACACTACGATGTGAATAAAGGGATTAGTTTCTAAAGAAACTGTGGTGCTGCGTCGGTGGGGGAGTGAAACACGAAAATTTGGTTTATCAACGGAGTTGATAATGTAAATTGACCACCGTACAGGGATTCGATTAGCTGACGTTTCGAGCGTTAGCCCTTCGTCGGAGCGAATCGAGGAATTGTGAGTTGTGTATGGTTTATATACAGGAAATGGAGCTACGCTATTGGTGGTAACATGGTAACGTGAAAAACAGGAATAAATTAATTGAATGAAAAGCGCTCGTTGACACCGTGGGGATTAAGAGTGCCAATTTGAAAGATCAGTTTTTGCTCGAGATTTTTACGGCTTTCCGTGGTACCTTGATGTAGGGAAAGGCCGGAGATCGACATGTGTTGTTTGGAATGGTTAGGGAGATTAAAATGCCGAGCGACAGGTTTGGATGCGTCTTTGTCATCTTTCTCAACATCACGAAGATGTTCTCGGAATCGGTCACCTAGTCGTCTTCCTGTTTCGCCGATGTATAACTTTTTGCATAATGTGCAGGTTATGCAATAGATAACATTCAAAACACTGACAAAATATCGGGCCCTAAGCGATCTGTTAAGATCACTGATCGTTTCACGTGTACCTCTGCAAATGTTATCTATTGCATAACCTGCACATTATGCAAAAAGTTATACATCGGCGAAACAGGAAGACGACTAGGTGACCGATTCCGAGAACATCTTCGTGATGTTGAGAAAGATGACAAAGACGCATCCAAACCTGTCGCTCGGCATTTTAATCTCCCTAACCATTCCAAACAACACATGTCGATCTCCGGCCTTTCCCTACATCAAGGTACCACGGAAAGCCGTAAAAATCTCGAGCAAAAACTGATCTTTCAAATTGGCACTCTTAATCCCCACGGTGTCAACGAGCGCTTTTCATTCAATTAATTTATTCCTGTTTTTCACGTTACCATGTTACCACCAATAGCGTAGCTCCATTTCCTGTATATAAACCATACACAACTCACAATTCCTCGATTCGCTCCGACGAAGGGCTAACGCTCGAAACGTCAGCTAATCGAATCCCTGTACGGTGGTCAATTTACATTATCAACTCCGTTGATAAACCAAACACTACGATGTGTCTGTCGTTTAATTGCTTGTTCATGCAAACACTCTCTTCCTCCTTCCAAACCTGCGTCAGTATAAGACTTAAAAGATGTGACAATTTTCTGTTGTAAGCTGCTACTGCTCCACAAACCGGTCGAACCGGTGGCCCAATGTTGCGATCAGATCTTTCCGAAGTGTATATAAGGGAGCAAGTGTGAAGTCTTTCACTAGCATGTTGCTTTTGATTCTCGCATTTCCTCCAACACCATCACCTGCCCTCAGTATCCTCACCCGCATAACTGAATGAGCATTAGTTTCTGTCTGCGCGCTCTCATGCAATCTCTGCGTAACCGTGATGTCAATCTCTATGTTTGGTTGACACGCTAAACGATAGTTTTCCACAGTTTCTAGAGCAAATCTACAAGATTTGTCGGTCTGCTAGACAAAAGCATCCTCTTTGCCTTTCAAATTCTTTAATCCCCGTTTCTCTTCAAGTGTCAAATTACTCCTACGAAACCTCACGCCTCGCTCATTGATATAACTTCTCATCACTCTCAACAGTTTTCCCTTTAGATGTTGCATATCAATCTCTTTATCGTGTTCTAGAGCAGCCAGTAAGCATACTCGTCTGTTAAAGGGAAGATTCGTAGGTCACAGATACCGCAAATCAAAGGTGTTGGTTTCTAATTTAAGTGGCAACACTCTTTCTTCTTCCCCGTTCCCCTCACTTCTCTCATTCAAATCAGAGTCCTGTGAACTCGCCTCACGAGGCACCGACCAGCGTAACTTAGCCAACCCTTTCTCGATCTGGGTTTCACATGATGTTAAAACTACTCGTTCATAAACCGCAAACTTGGGTGGTACGGGCCGATCCGCAACAGTTATGCTTCTGACCTCGATCACATTTTTAGTTACTTTTCGTTGACTATATTTCTGATAGAGCGATTTCATTCTTGTCTTCTTCTTCTCCCTCAAAAACCTCCAATGCCTTCGTTTCTCTTTCTCACACAACCTGATGAAAGGAAGAACGATACCTTTCTCCTGTAGAACACGCTTATTTTCCCTCCAACCTTGTTATACCGCTCTCTCCTGACAACCGCCCATGCATCACTCACTTTCCATTTCATATCAGTATTTACAAACGTTGTCTTCCCTTTCTGGGGTGACTTAACGCACAACTTGGCACACAAACTCTCAACTGACGGTAATCTTCTCCGCGATAGATTTCCAAGTAAATCTGCTACGTACCTTGCATTCTGTAGTTTGGCAGTTTGGATCGTGGATCGTGTCTAACACCCGTGCGGGATTACAACATTGCTGCGAAATTGTATTCGTCGAAGCTAAAAAAGTATTACTTATCATCGTTTTTTATCAGGGCACAGGAGAGACGAGCTAGTCGTGAGACCTGGTACAGGAAAGGGGGGTTCAGCACAGTCATTTTTGTACCAGCAACACCGGCATCAGAACTGAAACATCGATTTGTGAGAGAAATTAAGGAGACGGGATTTAAGATCAAGGTCGTCGAGCAGTCAGGTACAACCCTCAAGAGATTATTACAACGATCATACCCATTTAAGTAGAAGACGTGCGGAAATGCCGACTGATAGCGGCCAGGACACTCAAGGAAGCTTTCAGCTAAAGGTAAGTGAGCTTTTCTTTAGAGTATTTCGAATTTTTAGACACTTTTTGAACCATGAATATAGGTGTAAGAATAATGGCTCCAAAGCGGTTATGATAGCAGGCGAACAGGCCAGAAGCACCGCAAAATAGACCAGTTATTGAGCAACACAACAAACACATAGTGATATTAAATTGAAACAATATTTATTTTTGAACTTTTACATCAATATTTTGACTATATACAGAACATTAAGCTTATAATTACACATACAGTATGTCTGGGCTGCCTGTGGTGCGGTGAACTCGTGCGCTGTGAGAAACGTATGCTCAGATTGAAATTGCAACAAAACAAACCAATCATGTCGACGAACTGACTAGGTCTTTTGACGGAACTAGCTTTGTAGTCGCATGTGCAAATTGTGTGTTGAGAGTATATGCAAATGAGGGTTTTTCCTGATAAAAAATGATAATTCAGGCTTTTTTTTTTCAGGATTTATTTTCAGTACTGCTTAAGTAGTGTTTATAACATGCGATGATCATTCACATATTCATTATTCTTTAATCCTCAGTTCAAATATACGATTTTCATATATTCATTCTCACAGTTAATTGATAAGTCAGTAAAACCACTATTAAATATAAACACGTTCATTTTACATAAAGAAAACAAGCTCATTGTGATGAACAACTGAAATGCTAATGTATAAGGTATGTTGGGGCCATTTATTTTGCAAAAATATCTAAAATGATCACATATTACGTAATTTTAACAATCATTACCCTGATAGTGATTTTAATGGTGCAGCATTTGAAACAAAAAGAGCTCGAAATTAACTTTTCTTTTTTAGCTGAGACTACCTCGAAAGCCAACTTTAACGTTACCGTATATAAGAACATCTGATACCGCCTTCTCTTACTATTAATGACACTAAAGCTGAATAATGATGATAAATTACACTATCAAGATCAAAGCATGCCAGTCAATAAAGAAGTTAGCCTTACCACCGCTTCCTCCCAGGAGTGATGTTAAATTTTGTTTATCGTATTGTGGTCCCGACTCAACATTCTGAGGAGGATTAGAAGGTGCTTTTCCTCCGTGACTTGAACCAGGAATGCAATCCCCAGACAACTGAAAAGACGGGTCGTTTATAGTTAGACCTCCAGGACCAAGACCTGTAATAAAAAGGCGACCATTTCAATTAAATTCTTTGACAGAGTTATTTCCTTAATTATATCCCTGGCAGGTTACTTTGGTTTTACTCTATTTGAACTTACGCAACCGTCTATACAGCGAACTAGCAGTCACATATTTATAAATGACTTCATTTGAGGCGTCTTTCGGAAGTGGCCTCTGTTATAAGCCTGGTGATTTCTTGAGGTCTCCTCGCCATTAACTTAGTTGAAACTTGTAAATATTGTCAAGATGGCAAATAAATGTTGTTGCTGGTGATTTATTTTGCCACGATTTGAAATAGAAAATTTCAAGAGTTCAGCAATCAAACCTTTCTTGGGAGGAGGGCTAGACATGTTTTGACAATCTTTAACCGACGGAAAGTTTGATTGCTCAAAAAGAACTGTGTACCGAGCTCGACATATCTACGAGGCAACAACGCGTTAATGCTATTTTTTCCGATTAATAGTAAGTCGCATTACAAGTTATCGTTGTAAATAGGGTTGAACTGTTTAATAAGCACATGAAGTGATAGCTGGGTGCTTTTTTCAATGCATCCAATCTTACATAAAAAAAGAGTGTTTTCTTTAAGGTTACAGTGTACCTTCAGGCCTGTCTCTAATCTAAGGTTTGTAGCGGCTCCCGATTACAGCCCAGATACCACAAACCTATATATCAAATTAAAGCTAATAGGACTAGCTATTCAAATATTTCATAAATTTTGTAGGAAAGTGAATTACTGAATGCTCCGTCGAGTCTAAACTCCAAGGTCTAAATCATCTTTTGAGAGCTACAACTAATTGTGATTTTTATATTTAGGGAATTTGATATTTTTCTGAAAGTCTGGAACCTAGAAGCTAAAATTGCGTTAAATCGTAACAGAGCAATTTCAAATCTAGTAGAAAAAAATACCGACCGACCGCAAAGAGATTGCTCTCACCCAAAAACGGTTTTGAATTATCTAATTCGACAATTTTGAACTAATAAGTTAATTTAGCGGCTGTCCAAATTTGATCAAAATCGAACAAATCAGGAAAAAGCCACATTTGCATATACTCTCAACACACCAATTTGCATATATATGCGACTACAAAACTAGTTTCGTCATTTGGTCGCCATGATTGACGAGGTCTTTAGACGAAACTAGTTTTGTAATCGCATATGCAAATTGGTGTTGAGAGTATATGCAAATGAGGCGCTTTCCTGATAGAAAATGATGCTAAGTAATACTCTCTAGCTTCGACTAATACAATTTCGAACAAATCCCCCCTGAGTCTCGAAAGTGTCCCCTTCACCGGGGGGAAAGGGGTACTCCCATACATTTCCGATAGGTGTGTGCCGCGAAGGGTCTTAAACCCGGACCCTATTTAAGGACGAAGCAAACGAAAATTGATGCCCTATTTAACACCCTATCCCGAAAAAAACCGGAAAACACCGACGTGAAACAAAAGCCGGAAAACTGTCAGTGTTCGCAGGCTAATGGGGGACGATCCAAACGACGACTAACCGCCACGGAATAACACAAAATTTCGTTTAGCTGGGTATTGACGCACCACAATTTAGCTGATACAATTTAGGCATCCTATCTAAGGATCACATCGGGAACACTATGCCAACATGAGCAAACAAATACCTCATTTAAGGATCGAGAACCTCAAAAACCATACCCTATCACGCGGCACATACCTATATAGCCCATATGTGGGAGTATTAACGTTTGCGGGCATGCTTTGTTCTCTTCTACCCCGTGTTCGCCATGAACATGTTGGTTTTTTTTTTCTTAGTTTTTATGTTTGCTTTTTCATTTAATCTGGACTAAAATTCTCTTTGTTTTTTTTTTTTGTTTATTTTGTTATGGTTTTTAGGCACCGTGAGCACCATGAGCAAGCTTTCTTGGTGATTCACTTACAGTAGTCCCGTTGTGGCCGAGCCCCAACAATTGACGTGTTTGATCCAAAAGGTGCTTTTATGGCGATGTGGTCAAAAATGTCTATTTCCGTAAAATTCGCTCCTTTGGCCTACAGACTGGTTATCGCGTGATTTGAGAAACGTTGTTCTGCAGTTACTTTGCAATTTCAAGGCGTGAATTTGAAAAATTAGTGAGCCTGAAACCCAAACAAAAAAAATCAACCATGCATCAGATCCTTTTGATTCTGTTTCTTGAAGTTTTGACAAAAGTCATACGATTTTTACGATCTAATTCATTGAATTCTGGCCTAAATATGGCCCTACGTTTCTGACGAGATAACCAGTCTTTTGGCCAAAGTAGAGCGAATTTTAGGAAAATTGGGACGTTAAGGTCAAATCGTCACAAACGCACCTTTTGCATCAAACCTTTCAATTACCTCTTACTTTTTTATACCATAGAAATGTGCTTACGGAATTCTTTGAATGTTCGAATAAACGAGTGTTCTGATTGCTTATCAGGTGATCACACACACACACACACACACACACACTCACAGACATAATAATATAAAGTCACATTTTCATTCTTTGCCAGGCGCTTTGCTACTTGCTTCTGTTGACGACGAACTTCTCTTGTTTGTATGAGAGTGAAACAAATGAACAAAAAATACACGTCCACCGATTCGCTACAAATGTATTCACCACAAATAACCAGTGAAGTGGCGGTGAAGTATTGAGAAAGTAGCCATGACATATTCACGTACTGACCACTGACAAAAGTCAGGGGATATATCGTCTACTATTTGTTTACGAACCTTTTACGTCTTTTTTAATATAAAAATAAATAATAAATAAATAAATACCATTTTAAGCTGGAAAGCGAGATAACCCCAGATTCAAATGGAGCTTGCCGTCGTCGGAGGTCAGTATTTCCTGGATAAAAGCTAACTAATTTACGTCTCTTTCTGTTTTTATAGCAGAGCTCCGCTTGCCCAAAGGGCCTCAAAGCGGTGCACCATTGATAAGATAATATGGTACCCCATCTGTTCGAGAAAATTTGGGCACCGTACGTACGTGCCTACCTACGTACGCCCGCCGATTCATGTATGGGCTGTGAAATGTCCTATAATAATAACAATAATAATAATAATAATAATAATAATAATAATAATAATAATAATGTGGTACCGATAGTTGTTGGCGCACTTGGAGGAGTAAGCAAAAGGTTAGATAGATCGCTTGAGAAGCTAGGAATTGCTATCAAGACAGGACTCCTGCAGAAAACAGCCTTGCTAGGAACAGCAAGGATTTTGAGAAAGGTTCTTGAAAATTAAACAAGGAGGAATGACCCAAAGGACCTTTGGCCATTGGCCATGGCTTGCTTCTTTGGTGTAAATGGGGCATAACATCTGCCAGAGCATAAGCGTCATGAGAAGATAATAATAATAACAATAACAATAACAATAACAATATTAACAATAACAATAACAATAACAATAACAATAACAATAATAATAATAATAATAATAATAATCCAACATGGCGGCCATACTCCAGTTGACCACCTAGTTTACAGCATACATCTTTGATATTAGACATCCTCGGATCTCCATGTTATGGTCAATTGACACCTGTCAAAACAAGGCATCCGCTGACCATTATCACTTGACCATATAGTGGGGTCAAGTTTGAAGCTCATCGAGGTCGGCTGTTTCTTCGAAGTTGACCGCTGACCAGTTACTGGCTTTTAATTGGATCGCAGGCTCAAGCCAGGTGTGGGAGACCCAAACCAATACGAGGCTTAATTTTTCGTGCGCTTTCTGCGGCCTCGAAATTACACATTCAGTTGGTTTCTTAATTTTGAGCGCAACAATTTCATCTTCTTTCGAATTTCTTCGGGTAAAAGGCATAAAAATCAGGAACTAGTTTGAAGATACTCCGGAAGGTGAATTTCCAAGTGCTAAAACGGAAGAGCAAAATATTTTTTTCAGGAAAAGCTTAAAACTTGGATCCACTTGCATGGCGCTCGGATTGCGTAGTTGAAAAGCAAAATGATTCAACCTTTAAAGGGGTTTCACTTTACTGCGGCATCTTGCAGCTCACCAAGACAGGTCACTTAACAGTTCACCGTCTTGCAGAATAGAAGTTCTTCCTTTGGACAAACAGCTTGCTATTTTTGGAGATTCGTGTTTTTACTAAAGTGGATACCTATTTTCAAGAACCTCTCCATCACAGGTAAATTAGATAAATTGAAGCTTAACATTTGGTTTAACCGTTGTTACTTTTCTTGGATCAGGAATCTGATGAAACTTGTATTTTTCTTTCGACTGGACGTAAATAACCATCATCTCTACTCGCTTTGGACGCAAAGAAGTAGTTGAATTGTTTGTTTATTTTGCTGTTTTCCTTGCAATCGATCGCTAACGAGTGTTTTTACTCCGCTCCGCTTACGGTTTTTCGACGTCTCTGCCTCAACAGCGTTAACAAATTTTTGCCCTTATCTTATTAACACGCCATCGCAGTGAGTCCTCGTAAAAAAGGATTAAAGCCCCGGCTAAACGATCAAACATTTTTACCCAACATCGTGTTTGCAGGTGTTTGTCAAACATAACGTTGGGTGGCTAAACACACAAACAATTATTGACCAAACACTAGACAGAGTAAGTACACAGAACGATTTTCTGCGTATTATCGCTGAAATTTCGACGTTATTTGGCTCATTTGGTTGCATGCTTTGTTGGATGGGGTGGCTAAATGGTCAAACATTTGTTCGTAACTCGAAATGTTGGATGAAATACTTCAGTGATCTAGATCAAACATGGAAAGCCATTTAAAAGCAATGTGTGGCTAAACGGTCAAACATGCTCGTCCAATGTTGGATGGAATTTTTGATCGTTTTTTGTTTGTTTAAATTTGTATTTGTACAACAATACGCGTCGTATATTGTTTTCTTCTGATGTTTTAATGTTTTGAGGTTTTTGCACTGCGGCCAATTCCTGTTGATTGCTCTAAACATAAGTTATTGGTGCAAGGAAAGCCATGCGTAGTTGTTCAATACCAATACAAAAAAAATTATAATCGTGGAGCCCCGCTTTTAGGCTTGGCTAAATCTATACATTACTTTAAATAATTATTAGATCAATTGCATTCGATAGACGTCATTCTTTCCTAATCCATGTTCTACCTGCTTGAAAAGCTAAATGTCTTACCACTAAAATCGGAATCATCCAAGGGCGACATCGAGCTTACTACCAGCCAGTTAGCCAGTTAGTTATGCTCAAGACCAAAATCCTAAGAATGTTCATCATGCAAAAACTAATTTAAAACAGGAATATCTATCCATCCATCCACTCAATGTATGGGCGCAAAGATGGAAATTCTTTGTAAGAAGTTGTTAGATTTATCGAATACCAGCAATATTTCCGACAGCTGCGAGTCGCTTGAAGAATCATTGCTTGAAGACGATGAACAACGCGAGAATCATGATCATCATGGTATAAAGCCATCGGCAGAGGAGATGAAGCTGAGTATGGCCATTGCCATCGTCGCTACGAGCACATTTCCTCCTTCACCGCAAGTTTGCCCTTGCAGAATAGAAGTAAACAAGATCGCCGTCCAAATGCAAGAACTGAGGTCGAAGGTTGGTAACCTGGCCATGGCTTCTGAACCATCGTACCAAGAGCTGAAACAACGTATCAAAGTACTGGTGGATGAACAGGAAAGCCTTTTGACAGCACCACGCCTTCTTAACAATGAGGCTCAATGTAAAGAGAATTCGCATCAATCTACTCCAAGCTCCGCAGCTCCTTCGCCTTCGCCTTCACCCTCGTCACCCCAGGAAGATCCAACATGGTCGGCTGTTGAATCATCAAAGAGAAGGAGAAATAAAAAGAAAAACCATCAGCAAGGCACTGGGGATTCAAGGCCTGCTAAGCAACCAGCCATACAAGCAGAAAACGCTTCAAACGACCAGAGGAGTGAGCCAAATACATCAAGAAAGTCTGTTGTGATCCTTGGCGATTCAATGACCAAGAACATCCATGGTGGAAAATTATCAAGGGAAGTGCACGTAACCTTAAGATCCTTAAGCGGAGTACAGTTGATGATATGATAGATTTTGTGAAGCCTTTTATACGACGTAAACCGGACGAGCTTATTTTGCACATCGGTACTAATAACCTACGAAGTGAGGAGCCGCAGCAGGTTGCAGAAATAATCGTTAACCTTGGGCTTTTATCGAACGTGAGTCTCTATCGACAAAGGTAACTGTATCAGGTATTATCAATAGCAATGATGACCAAGGACTTATTAATAATCGAAAGGTACCGAAAGTGAACAAAGTGCTTAGGTCTTTTTGTAACTTAAATGGATGGAAGTTTCTGTCAAATAAAAAAGCTGACATCAGCTGTCTCAATAGTGGAGGTCTACATTTAAACCGACGAGGTGTGTATAAGCTAGCTGGTAATTTTAGAGAAGACATTAATTGATACTGAGATGGAGAGACCAAATCCTGTATTTCATTTTCCTGCAGTCAACCAGAGTCTATTCCAATCAATTCAAAACTTAAGAGGTTTTAAAATTGGTTCACTAAATATTACCAGTCTTTGTAAACATTCTGATGAATTTATTAATGTATTGTTAAGGACAATCAACCATTTGATATTCTAGCCATAATTCCATACCCGATTCATTAATCCACCTTCCCGGTTACACTCTTGTCAGATTCGATCGGAATAGAAACGGTAGCGGTGTATGTGCTTACAATCGCAGTTCCATAAACTTTCGAAGGCGTACATCCTTGCAAAGTGATTACCTGGAACTATTAGCGTTAGAGGTAAATAAACCAAATTTAAAACCTTTCTTGGTTTATTGCTGGTACCGACCACCTCACTCGCCAGTTGAATGTTTTGATATTTTTGAGCAGCTTGAAAACAAAGCTGAAAGCTATGATATGGACATTTACATAACTGGTGGCTTAATTGCAACCTTTTGTCGGACTCTGGGGAACACCATACAATGCACCTTGTTAACTTCATGGAATACTATCAGTTGTCTCAGGTGATAAACGATCCAACGAGAATAACAGATAGCAGTTCGACATTAATCGATTTATTCATCACAAACAATCCCGATAACATTGTTAATTCAGGTGAACGCACACTATCCATCAGCGATCATAACCTTGTGTATGCGGTGAGATAAATATGTAACCGAGGAAGAACACGAAATACGTTGAAACTCGAAACTTCAAGCATTTTAAGGCAAATTCCTTCAAAATAGACCTCAAAAATGCCCAGTGGCCTGTCATTGACAGAATAAATTGTGTCAATGAAGCTTGGGGCAAATGGAAGAGTGTCTTTTTAAATATCTTAAACAAGCACGCGCCTAAACGGATTATAAGCGGAGTACGTAACAAACCCGCGCCTTGGCTGAATTCTGAGGTTAGGCAACAAATTCTCAACAGATATTATCTCAAGAGGAAAGCAGTGAAGACGGCTCTCAAAATGATTGGTTATCTTTCAAAAAGGCGAGAAATAGAGTAAATTATGCTTTAAAGCGTGCGAAATCGAATTACTATCGAAACAAGTTAAATACCAATCTTGGAAACCCAGAGAGTACGTGGAAGACTCTAAACGACTTGATGGGTAAGAAATCTGCTGTTACGGAGATTAGTGAATTCAAGGGCCGTCTTCGGAATCCTTGACTAACACTAAGGACATCGCAGATCATCTCAACAAACATTTCACTCAAATTGCTCCCGATCTTGCTGAAAAACTTCCTGCTTCTTCTGTAAATCCTGAAGACTACTTGAGGCGAGAACCGTCGGCTTTCGAACTCACAGAGATTGATCCATCTACAGTTTTGAACTAATTGTCAAAAGCCGATATCGCTAAGGCTACCGGTTTAGACCAAATCTCTAACAAGGTCCTTAAGCTAGCTGCACCGATTATTTATAGACAATTAACTGATCTTTTCAATCTATCTGTTAAAAGTAGAGTGTTCCCAGAGGACTGGAAACTAGCGAAGGTTTCTCCCATACACAAAACCCTGAGAAGAACGAAGTTATCCAAATAATTATAGACCTATTTCAGTTCTATCTACCATAAACAGAATGTTTGAAAAGGTTATATATAAGCAGCTTTATGATTATTTAACCAGGAAAAACATATTAGATCCACGCCAGTCTGGATTCAGATCCCTCCACTCAACGGTAACTGCGCTCCTTGACCTAACGAACCAGTGGTGTTTTATTATATACAGAGGACTGATTAAAGGAATTTTGTTTTCAGACCTTAAGAAGACCTTTGATACCGTCGATCACAATCTGCTGCTGACTAAACTAGAGTATATGGGAGTTGGAGGACAAACCTTAGAGTGGTTTAAATCGTTTCTCTCAAATAGATCCCAAGCTGTTTTCAGTTAATGGCGTGCTTTCCGAGCATGAACAAATCAAATGTGGACTTCCCTAGGGCTCGATACTTGGTCTATTACTATATTTTTGATATAAATCAATGATCTTTCTAACATGATAGGCTTTACTACTACTAGAATATACGCAAATGACACCAACTTGACTTTTACCGCTTGCAGTATCCCTGAACTCCGAGAACAAATGGACGTTGATATTCAATGTCTCAAAAACTGGCTGATTGCTAATAAACTAACATTGAAAACAATAAAAACAGAGTTTATGTTAGTCGGTTCAAGACAAAGAATTGCCACGATGACAGAAAATATGCATGTTTTTATAAACGGAATTTCTTTGAATAGAATTAATTGCAGCAAATGCTTGGGCGTGGAAATTGATGAATTCCTCACATGGGATACTCACATTGCAAGCGTCTCAAAGAAAGTGTCGTCTGGCATAAGTATCATGAGAAAGATCAAAACTTTCGTTCCAATATCTAGCCTATTAAATAAACATATACCAATCTATCGTTGAACCTTACTTCGATTACTGTAGTATTGTTTGGAATGGCATTGGTGACAACACAGCCGATAAACTCCAAAAACTGCAAAATCGAGCGGCACGGGTGATCAACGGTGCAGATTATTTGACTCCAACAAAGGAAATATTAAATAAACTTGGCTGGTCTAATCTTAAGGAGAGAAGAAATAAACAAAAAGCCCTTATGATGTTCAAAATTGTTAACGGAATGACACCGCGTTATTTAAAAGATATTTTCTCAGCGAAACCGGGAGCCTCTGTATACAACCTCAAAACATCACAGGATGATATTGCCATACCGAGGGCCAGAACGGACTATTACAGGAAGAGTTTCGCGTTACGGACTTGGAATTCACTCCCTAATAATAAGAAATCCCAGCTCTCCTCTCGTTTAGAATAAGATGCAATCTCTCGACCTCAGTATTGATATCTAAACTAGCCACTTTTTAATATTGTATAAATTAAACATTAATTGTATTTTAGCTGTAAATGATGTATTTTGCCTTTTGTGAAGAACAAGAGTTGTACATTTTTGAACATAACTGCCCTGATGAAATAGTTTTTAATAATAAAAATAGTCCATCCATCCATCCATCCATCTATCTATCTAGACAAGTTAAATTCTCTTGAGCCATTGAAAGCGATAAGACTGACAGCAGAGAGATGTGCGATGGTCAATGCCTCACAAGCAATGCCATTATGAAGCTACACTCACAACAACATCCGCTAACGCAAGCACTTACATTAGTATGTCAGAAAACGATTTCAAGAAGATTAGTCGATTTAAATGTTATTCAAACATAGCCAGTCTTAATGTCTTAATGATGCTGACAGTTTCGATGACTGTCAGCCATCTTTATCAAAACTTGAAAAACATCAAAAGTGTCAGAAGCCTTAAATAGGCTTCTGAAGGTGTTAATTATTGCGATAAACGCACTAAGTCATCCTGTAGACGCCCCCTCCCCCTCTGGTTTGGGGGTGGAGATCACATGTGTCCATATGGGATAAAGCTGATAGGCTCCCTCGTCCCTGTTCATAGTAGGAGTGTTCAATGTAATACATATGCTTTCCTTGATCCATCGCTTGAACTTGTCGCTTTCCTGCTCAACTACTTCACTTGTTTCCCAATTCATAATATGATTGTTCTGACAGACGTGGTCTGTTATGGCTGATTTAAGGAAAGCATATGTATTAGATTGAACACTCCTGCTATGAACAGGGAGCTAGGGCCTTTCCTTTTAAACCATTAATTTTTATTGTTTTTATTTGTTATGTCAATTGTTTTGTTAGTTTTTAAGCCTATTTAAGATCCAAGATCTAGAATCATGTAGAATTTTTTATTCCAAGTATTTTTAATCCTGTAAACACTGTTATTGAAGAAGCCCGATGGGTGAAATGTCTTATTAAAGTGGTTCACCAGCGAAGAAGTTCGCTGTTTGCTCTATAAACACACACAAACACACACACACACACACACACACACACACACACACACACACACACACACACACACACACACACACACACACACACAAACTGCCGTCCTCATAAATATAAATATTAACAGAAATTTCAAGCTCACGCAGTCAACTGAGCATTTGCGTTTACAACTAGGTGAACCGTTCAGGTGTTTGAAAACATGAGAATTTTTGTCAGTTGAGAGATGCTCTTTTACCCTGGTTGTAAAGTGGCGTGACGTCTCGTCAACGTAACGGGAGTTACATCCCGCACAAGTAAATTGATACACAACCAGAGATTTTAACGCATATGGAATAGGATCTTTGAAACTGAAAAAATTCTTGATTTTGAAAGAAGAAAAAACAATTCTGATGTCTATATCTTTGCAATAAACGTTGAGAGAGTTATTTCCTTCATTGCAATCCTAGCCGGTCAATTTGGTTTTATTGTATTTGAACTTTACGCTGCCTTCAAAACAGCGAATTGGTCAGCTGTTCCACCAAATTCTTTATGTGTAACACTTCTTCAGGGGCACCCAACGAGCCAAATGAACCAAAAGCTGTAGAAAGGCATTTTTTAGTACCTTATGGTGTTTGAAGTCTGTTTCAAGTGATGTTTTCATAAGCTAGAAGACGTTCATCTGTTCGGATTCCCTAGCTGAAAGTTTAATTGCCCGAAAATTTTAGGGAACAAAATCTTCCTTTGAGAAAATGCAAGCTGAAATGAACTTTCTACGAACTTTCTAGGGAACTATTTTCTTTCCGAAAATGCTAGCTGACGTTTATGACTGCCAAAAACAGCAATTACGACCTTTCCGAAAACCTCAGGGACTATGATTTCCCAATTGCGAATCTTTTAGGCCACGTTTTAGTTACGAAAATCCGATTGCACTCTTTAATCGACGTCGAAAGCCCGAGGCGAACTACCCTCCACCGAACAGATATCTACCGAAACTTATCGTTGGGTGCCCCTGCTTCGTGTGTGTGTTGTCACTTGAGACAATCTGCAGCAACGCGCGACTCGCGACTGATTTATTTTGTTGCGATTTAAAATCACCAAGTTAAGCAATCATCTCTCTCTTGGGAGGAGGTCTAGACACTATGTTTTGATAATGTTTGACCGACAAAAAAATTTATAATTCCCGTTCAGGGAATTTAGAAGCCAGGAAACACACAAAAGTCTCGAAAGAAAAATGTTCCGAGGAATGGCCGACGTGCGATACTACTAACTTTCTAAAGTGGCCACGTTGCCAGCGTGGTTGCTCCGGTAGTGTAGTGGTTATCACCTCCGACTAGTAACTGGGGAACGTCGGTTCGATTCCGACTCGGGGCAAAAAGTTTTTCTTTCAATAGAGATGTGTGTCGAAAGCTGAGTGGCAAACTGTTTTTGCATGGTTCCATAAGTATATTGTTCTACGGCTCTCATGGCCTCGAAGGTATTTACATATATATATTTCTAATTCCCGTTCAGGGAATTTAGAAGCCAGGAAACACACAAAAGTCTAGAAAGAAAAATGTTCCGAGGAATGGCCGACGTGCGATACTACTCACTTTCTAAAGTGGCCACGTTGCCAGCGTGGTTGCTCCGGTAGTGTAGTGGTTGTCACGCCCGACTAGTAACTGGGGAACGTAATTAGTTCCTCCTCTTCCCTTTTATGAAATCCACTTCGTGCGGCCCGAATATACGCTCAAACACATAATACCGTTTACTGCTCTTTATCAAATGATAAAGTTTCCCTGCAGTTGTTTGAGCTTTGTACAAAAACAACTTGAAGACGAAAACGGCGTGTTTAAGATTTAAAATAAGCCCCCCCCCCCCCCCCTCTCTCTCTTATAAGCCCCCCGTTAATGAGGCCTGAATTTGCAATCCTTTGTAAAGGCAAGGAAGGTTTATAAAAATCTAAAATCTAAACACTTCACAAATTTAATATTGCTTAGTTGAAAGAAAATCTGATATTCAGTTAAAAATTTTCACAAATTTATAATTATTAAAATTTCATTGCAAACGTGGATAAATGCTGCACGTGCCCTCAATAAGAGTACTCAAGTCTTTCTTTCTAATGTTCAGTCTAAAATTGTCCAGCGAGGGAAAGGTATGGGCCCAGATATCTAATAGAGTGTTTTCCGTATCTTATTGTTGAGTAGCGAGGTACATCGAAATCTGGATTTTTTGGGATTACCCTTTGTTTGCAAAATTGAAAGGTTCACATATGTAGTCGGGGACAAAGCCATTTCTAACGTTGTACATTAAAATTATAATCTCCTGAAGCGTGCTATTGTAGAGAGAGGGCAAATTTGTACGGCGTAGGAGGTCTTCGTAAGTATCTGTCCTGCAGTTGTAAACTAGTCTTAGAGCGCGTAGAGTATTAGAGTATGACTTTAACTGAAACCCAAACAAAAGAAATCAAGTATGCTCAGATCCTTTTGTTTCTGTTTCTTGAGTTTTTGGGAGACTTCATACGATTTAAACAACCTAATTTATTGGATTCTGATCTTAAGACCACAAAATAAATAGGGTCCTACGTTTCTGACTAGGTAACCAGTCTCTGAGGCCAAAGTAGAGCGAATTTTCGGAAAATTGTGATCTTAAGGCCCAATAGTGACAAACGCCCTTATTGCACAAACATTTTCAATTATTTTGGACGTTTTTATACCATAGAAATGTACTTATGGAGTTCCTTTAATTTTAAAACTGAATAAAAGAGTGTTCTGATTGTTTATAGGGAGATGGTCTCGCAAATAGAGACACAACATATTAACTACCCTCGCCCCCCCCCCCCCCCCCCCACCCCACCCCTCTACCATGACCGAGATTAATAAGAACTACATGATTTCCCACCACGACCACTGAGCTTTATGGATTCACATTTTCATTCTTTGCTGGGCACTTTACTTAACTCCGTTGGCGACGAAATTCTGTCTTAAAAGAAGCTCACTCAGTTGTCAATTGAGTACGTACATCGTATGAGACTGAAACAAAATGCCAAATATCCTTTGTAAATTTTTTTGTCATAAATTTAAGGTTAATTTCTTTAAAGCAGCTCCGTGGACTGTTGTCTTTACACGGCACTTGGCCATTTTCACGATGGGGTCATTTTGCAACAGGTACCAGAATCCTTGAATGATGGTTTGGCTTTCACATCCAGTTTACACCACTTGCTCAGTTTACGCTCCAAAGGAAGTAAAGAAAAGTGCGATGAATTGTGGTATTTGGAGTGTGATGTCGCCATCGTGGCCCATAGTTTGTTTCGTTTTACCCACCAGTTATTGTCAGAGTTCAAGTTTGTAAAAAATAATTGTATTAGCAGATAAACCATATTGCCTCCCTCTACCCCCACCCCTCCCCCCTTTTACCAGAGAAAAAACCTTTTCACCATCCCAGACATAATTTAGTGAAACTAAAAACAGCAGTAAATACACAGAAAACTGTGCAATGTATGAAAAATGTTTGGACCGCAGGATATCGTCATCGTCAGTCAAAAGCTAATAACATCTGGTTTGATTTTATGCGGCAATCGCTTAAATGATTCGTTACAGTGCTGTAGACAATGTTACGGGTCTTATCATTGAACATGTGTGGATGACTGCAAGTAAAGCTACTTACAAAGAAAGAGCCAGATTAAAGTGATTGACTATCTGATTCAGTTTAGGTTATTTTCATTTTATATGCATAGACTCTGAACTCTGTAAATGACTATGTCTGAAAACAAGCAAAAGTCTATCCAAGAATAATAATTTGCTTCTAAAAAGAAAAGAAAAGGAAAACAATAAAAGCACACTTGTTATATACCAAGTTAAAGAGAGCAAAGGAAAAGATAACTAAATGATAACAAATAAAAAAAAGCCACTCTCCTCACCTTTGTATAAATTTGTCTTGGAATAGTCTGGGAATCCCACTTCCACTGGTGTTGATGACTGTGTGAACCCACCAAGACATGTTGTATTGAGAACCTTCTCGTCACACGTCATGTTAATGTCAGTTTGTACCAAAATGTTCCCATGCTGACTTGTTAGACTCAGTGCATTCCTTCCAAATACAATGACAGATGACCCTCTCTTGAATTCAATGTTACCACTGAACGTTATATTGGCAACATCATGGTCGCCATACGAGGACTGTCTTCTCTCAAGGGATGCGATGAGAGAACAATTGCCACAACCGGTCTTGCTAACAGACGGAGCAGTCGTGTTGATTTCAAGTGTTTTACCTCTGTCAAGTATAAGAGTGTCATCTAAGAAACGAATAACAATATTAGTCCTGTTAGTGAACAAAAGTTCAAAAAGTTCCTTTTTCCTTTAGTCCAATACGAAACGTATCCTGGTCGTTCTTTCGAGTGCGGCCGTAAGATAGAAATACGAACATACATATAACAATAAGTCAACCTCTTGGCTATAATATTATCTTGTCTCGTATTAAGTCTGGCGTGACGATGATTTGAGTGATGTGAGTGGATGTAACTTCGTTGACAAGCAGAGAAGATTTCATACGGTCATGTACGCTTTTGCACCAAATAATGTAGTTCTGCACAACTCACTAGCACCTCAACTCACAACTCACTATTATGGACAGCTCACTAGCTATTCTATATTAGTTTAGTATGAATCTACTAGCTTTCTATGACAAATGCCGTTCTCTGATTGGCTACGCTACTCGCTATCTATTCTGTGATAGATAGTGAGTAGCGGTTGTCAGCAAAATAGCGGCCGTTTCTTCGCGTTTTAGAAGTGTCTGTGAGGAGGATTTAGATAATTTACTTGTTTAGTGTTGAACGACTAGTAGATTTGTACTAAAACAATTAGATTGTTCGCTCTCGATTTCTATGCGTAATAGCTGATTCGCGCTGCGCCCTCATCAGCAATAGCGCGATAGAAATCTCGAGCTCATAATATAGTTGTTAAATTAATCAACCAGCGTTCTATCACAAATGCCGTTCTCTGATTGGCTACACTACTGCGCCCTCATCAGCTTTTATGAAATCGAGAGCAAATAATTGCGTTCGACGAAGGAAGAACGCTTCCTAATCTTCTGGGTTGCCTTTTATCGCGTAGGTTCCCTGTGCACGCAAGCGAAAGCTGACCCGTGTTTTTTCGTTCCATGGTTCACCTTTTCGGCGCCATTTTGAATGACGTCACAATTTCGTTGCGCAAAGCATTCTGCCTCGTGCTTCGCTGTTTGTCGGACGTGTTGGAAGGTTCAAGCTTTATCATTCTGCCTCGTGCTTCGCTGTTTGTCGGACGTGTAGGAAGTTTCATAATAATAATAATTGCGTTCTAATCCAGACTGAATCGAGATTTTTGGACAATGGTTGAATGGTTGAACGGTTGGGCCTTGACAAGAGCTGCCTCTGCAATCTGCAAGCAATCTGCGGGGGCAAACAAGAATGACATCATCGCCAAGCCAACTGAAAAGCTTTCAAAATGGCGGCCGTCGGCGAGGAAGACAAAAGTGGTGTCTAAATGTCTTAAATGAGCTGCTACAGCCTCGAAATGGCGAAAGTAAAAATGGCGGCGATACAACTACAATGAGTGGAAAATTCAGCAAGTAAAAGCGGAATTGAATCGACGAAATGTTTCGAAATCAAGACCTGTTTGATCGAGTTGTTGAACACGATGAAATTGGGGTTCTGCCAGAGACTTCTGCTAGCAGGGAAGGTTCTTTGTGGCGACGATTGGCGATTGAAGTGGATGATCTGCCACCTTACCTCTCAAGAAACGACCTCGACCTCGAATTTGTTATATCAGGATAAACAAATGTCTGAGAAATATTTTGTACACCTTTTTACACCACGGATCGGTCATTTCGATTTCGTCACTGAAACAAACAAATATGCCATGCGAAGGAACATACCATGTTGGGTCGGAACAAGTCCTGAGGAGCTGAAGGAATGTCTGGGGATTACTGTCTGGATAAAGCTCAAACAATTGCCGATTTCTACAATAATTTGTTCGTTGCTGCTACAACTATTTTCAGAAACATTAATAACAATAATATTTAATATCGTGTTAGTCAAAGTTGATATTTTTGAGGCTTTCCAAGATGCTGTCAATATGCTTTTAGTGTTTATTTGTTTATTTATTCTATATATTTATTTATTTATTTATTCAACGTGCTTGTATATGTATTTTATCTCTTCACTTATCCCATACTCACAATTATTATACTTCCTCTTTAAACAGTCCTACCCGCTACCCACCTAGATTAGCCTTAGCTTTTTGCGGGTTAGCGCTGTTTTGTATTATGTTGTTCATTTTAATAAACTTGAACTTAAACTTGACTTGACTTCAAAGATCATCATGGACCACATGGCCCTCCATATGGTGGTTTTAGGGTTAACATACCAAACCTACCAATACTCGAACGCACTTTCTAATCTACGATTACTACTAGTCTAATTGTTAAATATATAATAACAATGGTGTCTGACATTTAAATTATTGTCATTCTTAGATTTATCTTACAATTGTTATTTCTTTTTTTGCATCACACTGGTAGACTGGTCGGCCGAAAATCGGACTTAACCGTACACTTAAGCCGGGTGAGATGACGACTCAATTGATCAAAAGCTTTCCTCGGAAGTTTCAGGGGCACCCAACGAGCGACATCAACCACGAGCTGTAGAAAAGCATTTTTAAGTACCTGACGGTGTTTGAAGTCTGTTTAAAGTGATGTTTTCCGGCATTGTTCGAAAATGTTTGGGAACAAAAACTTCCTTTGCACAAATGCAAGCTAGAATGAACTTTCCACGAACTTTCTAGGGAATTTTCTTTCTGAAAATGCTAGCTGACGTTTTTTACAGTCAAAAACAGCAAATGCGACCTTTTCGAAAACCTCAGGGGCTATGATTTCCCAATTGCGAATCTTTTAGACCACGTTTCAGTTACGAAAATCCGAGTGCACTCTTAATCGACGCCGAAAGCCCAAGGCGAACTACCATTAACCGAACAGATATCTACCGAAACTTGTCTTTGGGTTAGGCTTTTGTACATTATGCTTTTGTTTCCCCAATAAAATGCTCCACCTTAATGCTCCAATTTTCCCACTAAAATGCTCGGTCTTCCCAAAACAAGCCACTAAAATGCTCGGATAATGCTCATTATACAAACGTTTTTTAAAATTAATTTCAAAGTTTTTAACATGGTGTTAACTGTTCACACTTACAAAAACGTACAAGTGTTGCAAGTAACAACAACAACGGATACAAGTTCATAAATACAGTAAAAAAAAACATTATCCTCGAAATCATCTATGAATTTTGAGTTTTAGTCTTCATTTTCTCTAAGCAAAATAATTTCTTTCTTAGTTTCTCGGAAAAAAATTAATTTTCCGGGAAAATTCCACTAAAATGCTCGAATAATGCTCAATGCTTTTGCCTCACTAAAATGCTCGAAAAAATGCTAGCATAATGTACAAAAGCCTACTTTGGGTGCCCCTGAAGTTTATCGGAGGATTTCGAATTTGTTAGCAGGTAAAAGAAAGTACTGATCCCAGCGACTTGCTTTTATTCATAATAACAAATTGCTTGAAATAAAAGTCTTTGCACCAAATATGGTGTGGTATATCAGTAAAAATGTTTCCCAGCGAGGTTAAAGAAAAAGCCCAAACATTTGAAAACCTATAGACCTTTTTATGAGAGCACGAAAACATTAAATCATGCACAGCAGGAAAAAATTGAGTTAGTACTATATAATGGAAATCACATGAATAAGTTTTTTGCTCGTATTAGTTTCCATGTTCAGAAGTGGTTATCACTGAATTTTGACGACAACAACAGAGATTCAAGCGAAAACCTATTGCAGCTATTTTTCTCATTCTGATGAAGTCCAGCAGAACTCTACAAAAGCAAGGGCAGGCAGTCGTTTCATGTTAATTTTGACAGTTCACGGCACCTGTTACTGAAATCAATATGGGATGTAGTTAGAGTTTTCTCGAAAAAGGAACAAAACTATAGGTTCCAATCATCAGCATTTTAAGTGTCGTTTTTGTATTCTTTTTATAGAACGATTAATATAAAGTCGCTGTTTTCAATATCTGTTAAATAATTCCCAAAAGCCAGTATTTCAACCACAATGACCGCCGTTCCTCGTTACTTTGCCCTGTCGTTATTGTTTAAATACGGTTTAAGCCAGCAACAAGGAGAATAATGCGCTTATTTGTGAGTAACAATGGCTTGAATTAGCCGACACTGAACTGAATTAACGACCAAACACTACAGATGCCTTACGTTTGCCAAGCACAAAATATACCAGGCACCTTTAGATGAAAAGCAATACTCCGGACTGTGTTATTTTAAGGGGATAGATATATATAATACTCACCGTTGTAGGCTGCCATACCACCATGAAACAAATCCTATGAAGGAAAAACAATACGTGACTTACAGACTGATATTGAAATTTAGAGTCCTTTTTAACGAAAACAGTAAAATGCAAATCTATTAAGACTCAACACAAACCTGGATTAAAAGGTAAAAGAAAGCAGGAAACAGTAGCATCATTCTCGGCTTCATTTTGAAGCCTCGCAGTGTCGTAGAGAGTCAAAACTGTCGAGACACTTGACTAAAATGTAAGAAACCAAGGTGTTAAATTAATAGTTAGCGCTTGCCTATTAGCAAATATAATAATTTTACCACCGAACATTCAGAGATCTCATCGACACACAAGGCAAACATAAATCACCTGCCTAAAATTGTTTGGTAAATTTTAAATTGCACAATGCAAACAGTCCAGGTCAAAACGTCCGAGGAAAATATTCGTAAGGCACTGAAGAAACTCCGGACGAAGTCTTTATTGAAAATTGTTTTAAGTATTTCGTTTCGCTATTATCGTTTAAAGCGGTCTCTGACCTTTATTTAATATTTAAAGATGCTAACGCGACATGGTACAGCTCAACGAAAGACTGACCGTTCCCGAACAAAGTGTTATTAACGTCAACACCTGTCGCGAAAAGAATTTTCTTTAATAATGAAGAAAGGAAAATGCTAAGGGCTCTTATTAGGGATAACGGTGTTGCTGTAGCCTCAGTAAAATTTATAACCTTTGAAATATCTGAAGATTTTGTGAAAGTGTTTTGGCAGATAATCCACACAAGCAGGATAAAAAAAACTACCTGGAATATCATAAGAAGTCCATGTCTGTGAAAAAAAACAGACTGTAAGGAAGTTCGTATTGTTCTCATGCAATTCTAAGTTGGCGTATTTGCTCATGGTATTATCCTGGATCGGTTAGACATACTAAAGTCTATCAAAGGACTTCATGCGATGGTGCAAATCATTGCCTAATTACGGTTATGCAATCACCTAGTTTTGTGACTGACTATTTTGTCATTGGTACTATCTCGATAATTACAAATAGAACAAACGAACAAAAACCGCTGAAAACAAGTATTTTAATTTCAGCAGGTATCTGGCGCAAAAATTAGCATATGTGAACGACGCTGGTGTTTTTAAACCTTTTTCCTTTTTCTTGTCACAACAGAGATAATTTGGAGTGTATGACTTTGAATTCAATTCCATCTATACATCCTAGCGGAGACGAACCCGCGACCAACATGGAAGCTTGAAAACCCTATTGATAATATTTCGCCAAAATCATTGAAGGAAATAGTTTACTGAGAGCGGTGAAAAGTCCACAAACTTTTGTATTAACTAAAAGAGAACCACAATAATAACATGCTTCACTTTAAAGCAGTCACGTTCAGGTACACAGAGGACAATTTCACTTTGTAAATATTAATTTTGGAAGCTCGATGTCATTTCGACAAAGACAGGCACAGAAAAATTAATAAAGTTGCTTTGCCTTTTCACAAAGCCAATCTTTAGCTTCCATAGATTAAATTTTACAAACCAGTAAAACAATTGAACCTGTTCATCGATTGTGCCAATACGTTTATTGTTCATAAACAAAGGATAAATTTATATTTGTCCTTATCAAACGTCGGCAGTACCTTTTCATTTCCCTAAATCATAAGCAACATCATGATGTTTTTGACAAGAGTCTTGAAGGAATATACTAAAACGTTTTTTTTATTATTATTATGATTATTAACTTTTCTGTTTTTAGTTTTAAGGAAACCACAATATGCAATACAAAGAGCTGAACCCATCGAATGAAGCCTTGGCGCGTGTCCATATTTAGTAACAACTTCCTGCCTGTTGGTGTCATGATAACTCAAATATTATGACGTTTCCTTTGAGAGCTTAATAGTTTTAATTTTTGTGTCCCTGGTGAGCTGCCAGCTGAATGACATACAGGTAGTTTACAGTTGTCTTATTACGCCGTCTAGGGTTTTGGAGGAACAACCATTTCAGTGTCTGTGGAAATAATCATTAGATACGATGAATAAAATAGGAAAACTACAATATCTAAATCTAAATGGTATCTATCCTTCGTTTAATGTAATCGGATTGCTATTATTAACTAAGCAACTTTCGTTATAACCGGGAGGGACAAACCCAAGAAATTTCAGCAAGAAAAATATAACTCTAAGGATGATTCACAGCTGGGGATTCTTTACGAAGCAAGAGAACCAATCAAAATGGTGCGCGTTGCGAATGAGACCAGTGTATTTCTGGCAGGTAAAACGTATTCAAAGGGCCATGTTTGACTCCTTCCAGAACTGAGAGAGAGAGAATAGATTATACTAACTTTTGATATAAAGAGAGACAAGGAAAATAATAAGCGATCGTCTGATACACTTCTTGAGAGAAACGTAGAAAAATCTCGATCTGTATTTTCTTATTGCTTAATTAAAGCGTTCCTTCAAACAGCTCTACCACAGAAAACCAGTTATGAAATGAATAGTATGGACCACACAAATGCCACGAAAACTGTGAAATTGAAGCCCAATTCAAAACAAACGCTAGTAGCAAGCAGGGACAGCACGCCACGTCGGGGCTATTTGTTGAAACAAACCCACTTTTTTGAGTTCATTTACACCTGTTAGAGGCCAACTGACGTTATTAGACCGGCATAAAGTTTATTCTCAAATCATAAAAGAGCACCATTTCGCTCGAGAAATGTTAAAGAAAACATAAACGGTTTTGATTTGTGTGGCTGTTGGCGATGTTCTTTAGCAAGAGCTGATTCATTGTATATAATTTTCCCAACACTGATGCAGAATTAAATGTAGTTTGGAATGCCTAAATTAAAATGTAGGCTTCCAAGGTTAGTAAGGAAGGAAGGAAGTTAGGAAGTTAGGAAGGAAGGAAGCAAGGAAGGAAGGAAAGGAGGGAGGAAAGAAGACCCTTTTCTTCAACTAGCTCATTCATTGTTGCTGCTGAAAAAAAGCTGTCAAAACCCTCTGAAACAGAAGGAGGAGAAGAGTAAGAAGAATCTTAACTGAGGCTTAACTCAGAGGTTTATAATAGCTAATGCGTAGAACTTGCTAGAAGATTTGAGTTAACTTAGAGTGCCTTTAGCTTTTTCAAGAGCTTATGCAGGTGGCGTAGTTTGAAAATACAAAGAAATTTTCATTTGCAAATATTTAAATTCAATCCTGAATTATATCATTTGACTGATGAAACACCACTTGCCGCAACCCAGCAAAAGCCTAAAACACACTTTTACACTAAAAATGTGATCGGGCTCAATGGGTTGAAACATATTTACATTCTATACGACTTATATAAAGAATAAAGACGATTTTGCAGAGTCATTTTGAATCATGTACGTATAGTTTGGTCATATAACTGATATAACTGCCTCTTGTCTACCAGATCAGAGGTGTTATCGTTATCCAACCCTCGAAAAGAATATGTGGCGATCCTCTGTGAAAAATATCTCAACTCTGTATGTTTTTATAAGCTAGAGATATTATGGGTTGGAATTTTTCCCTGGCAAATGAGCTTCAAAATTATACCTTAATTCAATATGTTTTTTCTTTTCTTTTCAAAGCAAAACAAAGAATTATAAAGAAACTCCTACATACTGGGAATACTGATATTCGTAAACGACTCGAGCAATACATTAGCATGTTAGTGACATCCATTTTTGTGTAGTTGAGTCTCTCCATTATTTATTTTGCTTTTCGCTGTCGGCCTGCCGCAATGAGATAAAGGTGGCTTAATTCATTGACTGCCGGACTAATTATAAGGAAAACTTCAACAATTCCATTAATATGTCGTTGCCTACATTTGAAGTGGGCCTATAAAGGGGCTTGTTGTTCATCTAATTAACCGTTGAGGCGTTTAAGGGAAACACCAACCTTCTGGTTACGAGATAAACATTAGAAACTTCCAATGCATATATAAATATTTCATATGTATCATGTCGTGAAAGTCCAAAAATGTCCTCATTATTAGCTCACTAAACGTGAATAGAAGCCCGGTAACCTTTGCGGATGTCGGCGATATGATTAGACTCTAAAAATAAACCACAAACAAGTTCGGCGCCTATTCTGCCTGTATCAATTAAGATTTAACAGCACATTTTTAGTAGAAAGAAGGAAGAAAAACAACCAGTATTAGTAAATTCTGCAGCGTTAGTAAGAAGATCTAGGTGGAATCTTTGACCAACTTTAATAAGGTCAGCAATAAACGTTCTCGATCCTGTTCTCCTATCCACAGGCAACGGCGGTCTTAACAAAGAGTTGAAAGCTTCTTTTCGAACAGACTATAATTGATTAATGTTGAACGAGAATAAAAGCTGAACCATTTGGAATCAATTATAGCGGTATTTTCTTTTATGTGGGTTTCTTTCTTATGCAAATTTTGCAGTTTTATTTCAGTTGGTCGGTACTCTAAAATAACATTCAATATCCTCCCGTCTCCGATTGAGGCCAGCTTCGGACCAGCGGGTCATTGAAATGTTCAGTTGCAACTTTTATCGTTAGCTTTAGAAAAATGGTTGTTGAAAAAAAACTGGCATACCCATTTAAAATTAGGGCTGCTTCGCAAATACTATTCATAAAAAAGCGCACTAAAAACCAGGTGCTCATGTGTTTTTGGAGCAGTTGTCCAATATCATAAATAGATCATGCTTCTCTATCTTATGCTGGCCTTTGCGCTGGGGGTGTTCACACAACAATGCAGATACAAACGTAAGCGCAAGTCAAACCAAAAGAAGCTCGACATTGAAAAGTATTCCATTTCTTTCGTGTGTGCTTGGACGTCTAGCCTTTTCGTGTTTCCCTCATAGCAGTTGTCACGCAAAATCGCTCTCCCTTAACCTTGTCATAATAATAGTACGTCATACGTGTGAGTCAGGTTTTGTTGCAACTGGTTCAAACTAGGTCCACTATTCTTGCACCATATACTTGTGAACGCTGGTGGGGCTTGCGTAGTCTGACTCTCACAATGACAATTCCACGACTAGTTTTTGAAAGTTGTTTCTTGGTTATTTAAAATAAACACTTCCAAGCAATAGATTACGCTGTTAGCAATCTTATGTGTGAGGGTCCTTTAAGCGAATCTTCAGTTGTCGTAAATCTTGTTTCTTTAATCCCAGATTGTCTAGCATTTTGTTCTTCCCTCGAACAATGTCTGCTCTGTTACCTATGTTATATTCACGGCTTGGTTAGGGCTGCTCAGTTTACCTTTGTCACTGCCTGGCATCCAACTTGCGGAATTTGTTTTTTTTTTTTTTTTTGCTATTTTTGCGATTTTTGTTAACGATCGTTTTGGCAGTTGCAAGAAAGTTCCTTGTTGCTTTTGCTATAATTGCTACATTCGCGACTTGGTAATGGCGCCTTTTACCTTTGTCATCTGCCTTTCATCTAACTTGCGGCGTGTGTTATTCTTGCTATATTTGTGAGTTTTGTTAACGATCTATTTGGCATTTGGAAAAAAATCCCTGTTACTTTAGCTTTGTAATTTATCGTTCCTATCAATCCTTATTAAATTTGTTATCCTTGCTACATTTCTTACCTTTGTTGAAGACTCCTGCTAGCAATGTCTTGTGCTCAATTTTTCGAGATTTGTTAGCATTTTTTTGCTAACGCTTTCAGTCGTGGACATAAGTGCATTGCTTTGAATGCTATTACACCCAGAGCCAGCGATTCCACCCTGCCAGGACAGAGAAATACTATCCTTTAAGGTGATCAGGAGCTGCTAGTCTCTAGCTTATACTCAAGGTCTGAAGTTGCTCATTTAATTCCCTGCAGTTCAAATAGCATTGATAGTTGCCGAAGGTTGTCTACCGATTTTTCTGCTTTCTGTACCCCCACGCTACTATGTCGGGGATCACATCATCTTCTCCTAACTTTTGCGTTTGTTTTCCCTTTTTCTTATTCATGAGCAATTGGCCCGGCAGGGTTTTACCTATAATGTACTCTAACGGAAGGATGTCCTCCTTTAAAAGTCAGCTCCTCCCTCACTTCTGCGCATCCACTTTGTGTGCTCAAGAAACAAAACCTAATTGTTGGCCATGCCTACTTTGTGATGTTTCAAAGTTAGTCAGAATGTTTGTAAGTTCTAAAACAGAAGTTTAATGTTCCCTATGGCGCTTGCCCGTTTGTCCGATACTCATCCTGCAGGTCTTGTGTGAACTGACCAGGTCACTTCTGTTCTCAACAAGGAAAAACTTTAACCGGCGTTTGGTGTCCCCCGTGCCTCAATTGGACAACAAGGTCAGGCGCTGGTGAACTTTATATATGACTACCGATGAACTGTTGTTCCTGGCAGTCAATTATTACATATTTGTTTTGGAACATTTTATATTTCTCTCCGGGAAGGATGGTCATTGAAATATTCGTCTTCTTAGGAGGGTAGGGAAGGGGGCTGTGGTAGGTGTTTTTCCTCGTCCTCTGTAATTCAAAGTTACTTCCCCTGACTTGAACGGAAGGCTGTATGGAACGACACACCACCACCCAAAAAAAAAGACACACCACCGTAGCCAGCAAAAACCTTTCTTCAGCAGCCTTAGAGTCATATTGAAAAAGGGGTCAATCTAGGACTGGTTGTTTCTTGTCGTTGGCATTGTAACGACGTATTTAGGGAGTGCAATATCAGAGTAAACTATGCAATCCACACGATTTCTCACTTTCGTGGAGGGTCGTGCATGTCTAAACTTCACACTCAATCGAATTATCGACTCGCTGTTCTGTCAGACTTTGTAATAATCGTCGCACTTTGAAGTAACACTTGTTGCACTTCATAACAAAAAAACTGTCGCACTTTGTAATAACAGTCCATTACACTTTTTAATAAAATAACCTGTCGCACTTTGTAATAAACCTGGATTAGATAGTCGGTCGGCAACTATAATGATAATAATCGTATAGATTATTGTTGTGAAGTGTTGACAGGCCTAACACGACTCCTGCTGGTATCGTCATGTTGGTCCTTTAAATTAGAGTTAGGCTGTCTTTTAAAGCTGTTCCTCTTTTGTAGGACATAATTGGTAGATCTTGATAAATTTCTTTCAGCAAAGGTTGAGTCTCGATTAAATGCCATTTGCCCATTAAGATGTTCTTTATGTTAGGCACGGATGGATTGTATTCTGCGACAAAAGACAACATCTTCTTGCGCATTTTGTGTTTCTGTCGGAGTGCCGACTTCCTGTCCGTAAATTTGACTTCTATGAAAACCTTGTTAACCAGAAGATCTGGGTAGTCTTGTACACGGAAACGTGATTTAAAATCATTTATATTTGTAATGAAGCCTATTACTAACCGTAGCAAAGAGTGCACATTCCAGTTCTAGCTAGATTTAAGGGAGAGGTATCTTCAGTTTTTGACACGGAGACGAACCAGAACATTTAAAAGAAAGAGTTAATTTTCCTAGTTTATTGCAAAGTGCGACAACGGTTATGTTATTGCACAATGCGACAGGTTTATTTATTAAAAAGGGTGAGGGACTGTTATTACAAAGTGTGACAAGTGCAACAGCTGTTACAAAGTGAGACAATTTTATTCCAAAGTTAAGTGTGACAGAACACTTACTGAGACATTACGATACATCAATCAAACCGTGTCTTTTGGTACGGAAACGGCGTAGCCAGTACATAAAACCTGGTCCATTTCCTCTTTCCAAACTGCTCCCTGTTTAACCTGCTATTAATTAGTATGACTTGTTTTGTATTGTATAGGTGTCGCCCCTACTGTGAAAATAGAACAATAACCAATCAAGTGTTTATTATCGTTCGGACAATAATTATTCAAGTCAGTCGTTTTTCATCGTTTGTCAGTTTAGTTTACGTACGTATTCGATCGAGTTCATATAGTTAACATTAGGGGATTTTTTTTCGTACGAGTATAGTTTCGTTTCGCTTCGTTTGTATACAGCATCGTTAGTTCTTTAAGGTCTTCAAATAGATTTGTGTAATAGCTCGTCTGAAAACTCCCAACATCTTCAATTCTGCTGCTGATTAGTGAAGTACTCCAACGGATTGGTTGACCTCCTCACCCGAAGTATCTCGGACCTTCTCGGGCGCAATGCAGTTTTCGGAATTGTGGTTTTGCAATTTGTGGAGCATCTTGGTCGGCATCTTGCTTAAAGTGGAGGCCGTAAACGATTTTATTACGATACGGTTGTAGCAAAAATGGTTGAAATGATGCATGGATCTCTTGACTGTTGGCCCCTTGATCACGGAGCCAAAGGGGTTTTTGATGCAGAAAGTTCCTGTGTTGCATGGTCGATCTGAATTAGAGGTGGCTCTGAATCCACTCCTACATTTTTTAAACTTTGCAAAATATTGGATCTTGTCCTGGATCTTGTCCTGGATCTTGACACACTTATTACCTTTCAAATATAAAAACTGGGGGTCACCGAGCTCGTTTTTGAGTTATAGTCGCTTAAAGCTAATATGAGGGGTGTTTCTAATTGGTTGTACTATTGCTATGGCCACCTATTCAGTGGAAAAAAAATTCATAACTTTGTTCACCAAGGACTGGGCATTTGTTTGATACCACTATAAAGGTAACAACTTATAAAGATTCGTACTGATGACACATCAAAATGACAGCGCTGGAAAGTGCTGGAAGCCAGTGCGATCTACCTTAACGCATCCGCTGCATATCTTTGCCCCTCTTTCAGTCCCAAAGTGGTCTTCATTTTCACCGTTCAACGATGTTCATCAATTATTTAACTAATTAATTTAATTTTTAATTCGCAAATCCGTGTTTTTAGTCTGGGTGTGAATAAACATAATTGTGAAATATTAAGCTTACTACAGTATCCCGTGGTTGAAAAAAAAAGAAACAGTTGAAATAGTTGGAGAACAGCCAAATTAGTTGCCCCACCATGTTTTGAAATGAAATACTTTTTGCCTGTGAGCTGCCACTCCAGACTAGACGCTTTCATTAGGCCATCTTTTACAAGACGAAAGTAAAACTGGTGAGGGCTAGTATTATCAGTTATCCATTGGTACCTAGTGCCCTAGTGTAAGGCGTTTTGGAAACATCCAAAAACGTGAAGATGAAGATGAGGCGGATCTAATGCCAATTGATGAAACTGACATTGGAACTCCTAAAACAAGGCTTTCAGAAGATGCAAGGTTCTTATGTGAAGATCCTGCTTTGGGGCGTACGACGATGTCTACATTTAAGGAGAGTTTTTTTAAAGCAGACGTAAACGCAGAGGGAGTGTGCAAATCGCCAATCAATAGCTGTGTGACTGTTCCTGGAAGGAATCAATAAAACGGTTTATAATTCGACACTGGCAGCACAACTTAATCAAGATCCCAGTCTTTCTCATGACAGGTTAACGAGAGTACGTCAGAGGCGAGAGTACCAAACTCTTAAGGAAACTGTGCAAACCGACGCGTCAATGTTTTCTTTGTTTGATGACTATGCAGTGCTGGACAGATCGAAATCTGGATACCTTGTTGGAAATCTTGTTAGTTTAACGCACAAAGGAACTCATGGAATCCAGGATTATAAGAGACCAGTTACTTACAACGATGATTGGGCAAAAGATATAACTGCTTTTTATCAAATATATCCGAAGTTAGACGTTCCAGAACACAAATTTTCTCTGTAGTCTACTCTTTAACGTGTCCCTTCCCGAGTCATCATGTGTCACGTTAACCTGAGGGCAACTGAGGACAGGATGGATACCCAAGAGCTATCTGCTGATGAGCACTCCGCCTTATTGGTTTCAGTTGGTCGACCGCTTCAAGTTCACGCCGAGTATGACGTCAGCCGGCTACCCGGCCTGCCAAATCAGTAGAAAACGTTCGTGCTGTTAACAGGACGGTAGTTCGTCAACCTGAACATGCACACGAAGGGAAAAGTGAACTAACGCTTTCAAGCAGAGTACTAACTGTCCTTTGGTAAAAGGGGTAAAATGGAATGTCTTATATTTGCTAGGTGTACAGCTCATTTAGCTTTAGATCGCTTTTTTAAACACAGCCTTAAAAGTTGTTTAAGCAATGTTTGGTGAACTAGATTGGACGGTAGGTTGTTTCGCTCTGCCTTTTTGTTCAACTTCCTTCATAACAGTAGCATTAGAATTGTCGCGTAAAATTAATTACGAATTGAACATATTTCAAAAAAGAAAATACCTAGATGAAAAGCAATTAGCTGAATAAAATTGTGGATAAGAGTTTTGAAAATAATTTTGAAACGTTGTACAAGTACTGATAAAAGGGTATTGCCAATATTTTTATTGGGAGTATAAATCTTCTAATCTGTAAGTTCTAATCATTTTAATAAAATCAAATTTGTTTTATCCATGTATTTCAACATTACATTTGTAAATATTTACGGTTAGCAAATGTACCACAATATTTGTACTGTAGGTGAAAAGTAACGTGTTCTACATTCAGTTTAACAAATGTGTCATTTCATTTAAGGACGACCTAATTAACGTAGATGCATGGACAGAAAGTGACTAAGCGAGTTAGGAAGGAGAAAATGACATTTGCCCAAACGTGAAATAATGGGGTAGGGGCTCTGAGAGGCCAGCGGGCTGTAATTCCAGAACACACATTCCAGGTAGGGTTGGCAATTTAAGACAACGCACTCTCGTGCTGACAGACTCGATCGACGCGACGAATAAAGAACGGTAAAAAACTAAACAAGCAAAGAAAAACATACAATGAGCCAAATGTCCACAAAATATGAAAGCTAAAAGGCGAATAAGTCCACTTACAATTCTGTGCGGCTCCTAGGATCATTTCAGAAAACTAGATGAACCACGATACAATATTTAGTGCCATCCACGGAACACTAACAACACAAAAAACCGACTGAGCCCAGCATGCCGCTCGAGTTCACGTGATCAATTACGTCATGTCCATTGTCCGTCCAATAACAAGGCCTAAACATCCCGTCCCCTTGGGGCGATCGCATTAAGAGCCCGAACACAATTGGGGAATCATACTTCTGCTTGTTAGATGACATCGTTTTCCAGTAAACAGAGTTTCTGTGTAGGGCGAACATAAACAGCGTCTTTGGTTCTAACCTTGACTGTTCTAACTAATCCATCTGAGCCTGGGTACCCCTCCAGGACGCGAGCAAGCTTCCAACGACCTCTTGTAATGTTGACAACGACTAGTAAGACCAACGCATTTGGTTTTAGATTAGGAAGCGCCCTTTTCCACTTGCCACGAAGCTGGAGTATGGAAAGATATTCCTTTAGCCATCTCTGCCAAAACCTGTCTCCACCTTTTTCTGTAAATGTCGGTCTTATTGAACACTGCAGGTGGTAAAAGAATAACTTTGCATAAGAAAATGGGCTGGAGTCACCGGTTCGAAATCGTTTGGATCATCCTAGTTTGCCGTCAAAACCCTACCATTCAGGTTACGTTCCACCTCAGTCAATAACGTCTGCAGTACCACATCAGTGGCCATCTGTGAACCAAGGATTGATTTGAGAACTGTTTTCGCGCTTCGAACCATGCGTTCCCACACACCGGACATGCTCGAGGCAGTCGGGGATTGGAGAACCCATTTACAGCCACGTTGGGTCAGTTCTCTCTCAATCTTTGCTTGGCGGCTATGCAATCACGTGGGGAAAGAGCAACAGGGTTGGTAGTTGGCGCAGTACGACCCGGATCAGAAGCTGCGGCTGGGCAAGTTACATTGCACGCACATGCACGTGGTGCATGGATGATTCCTGTTGTGCCTCTGTACTGGTCGCAGGTCTTGACTTAACCACCTCAGGACTAACTGATTCTGTAGAATAGGAATCTCCTTGGGCAGCAGTTTCCTTGACAACAACGACATCTGATTGATTCTGTACTCGGCTGGCAACAGCATTCGAGACTGCAACTGGGGTACAATGTGACTGTTTATCAACCAGAAATGTAGACAGACATGAGTAATCCAGGTGACAGTCCTCCCTTGCCATTAAGGCTTGTTTCAATTTTTCATTCAAGTTTAGCCAGTGTTGCTTCCCCTTCAAGACGCTTAAGTTCCGCTCTTTGCTTTTGTTCATAGGCGACGTGGCAGCATCCGCTTCTTCTTGAGCTCGCGCTCTTGCTAAATGCAATTTTATCTTGGAGACAGGCACCCTTTTTAAATACTTCTTACGAGACGAAGCATTGCTGACACTTGGCATACGGTATTATCACTATAGGCTTCATGCTCCATTAGTCCAGTGTCCTTTCCAGAATTCCCTGCTGCTGAAAAAAATCCGTGTTCTTGCTTCTCGCGGTGAGACTATGGAGTTGCACTCTGGGTGGTGGTTCTACCCCGTTACCATGCTGCGAGATCCCATGAGAAAGCAAGCGCATGCGCCAAACAGTGCAACGCTTGTCGTCGAACAGTGCAGTTTATCTGACTGTTTGTCCGTCAATATTCTTCGCGAAATACCTTCATTCGTTCACTTCAACATGGATCCAGAAAGGCCAGATGAGGGGATAGGTAGAACTTCCCCACAGTTAATGAAACAGATTCGAGCGACCTGTTAAGTGACTGGAATGCCGAGCTCAGCAAAGAGAAAGACACTACGGCTTCGGCACAGACACGTGCGGCGGGAATTTGCGCTCGCTTGACTCAAAACCAGAGTCTATAAGTGGACTAAAGATCCCTCTTCTTCCCGAAAAAGGGAAGCTAGTCAAACTCTAAAACCCTCAACGAAGGGAGACAGTGGAAAAACAACCACAGGCACTACCAAGACAGTCTTGCGTGAAAACCCGCCAGGGAAGAAAAGCGCGCCAAAAGATAGCAGCGACAGGCAAACATACCGGTAAGTGCTGCCCCTCTTGGAAATGACGCGGCGTCAACCCAAATGGTTGCCAACATTGCAGACATTTTAAAAGATTCCTTCACCAGCTAATCGCAGAGTATGACAACTTGGACAAATGTTTCAAGGCAGCCGGTCTGCCTACGTGTCAAAAGAAAGTCGCTGTCCAGACGAGTTAACAAGCTCCACCAACTCAGATGTGTCGGACGTAGAGTAACCAGCAGCAATGAGACTCAAAAACGATGAAGCGGGTCAAAGCACCGAGAATGAAGCCATCCTAGGTCAACTTGAGAAAGCTTTTGATTTAGCAGAACAAACAGGAGTTGAAATCAATACTAATTTAGCTGCTATCGTCTCGAAATTACTGAAGGAGAAAACCGAGGAAGACAAGCTAACTGAAATAAAGAAACGCTAACTGGCGTCCAATAATTGCGAGAGATTACCCGAAAAAAGAGTTAACTTTCCAATATGGAATAACCTTTCAGAGAAGGTACGTTCCGCTGACTTAAAATTGCAGAAAGTGCAAAAATCCCTTGTCGTATCGGTTGTAAACAGCTTGATCACTGCCCCGGAGATGCCCCAAAAAAACAAAGTTGTAAACAACCTCATGGATGGAGTGCTTTTGTTAGCCAATGCTAACGTGGAACTTAAAGTTCGTCGATGAGAAGCGCTTCGACCAGAACTCCATGCCAGCTATAGGTATCTCTGTGCACCTTCAAATCCAGAATTATTTGGTGACGATTTGCCGAAAGCAGTTAAAGATATAACTGACAACAACAGAATTACCTCGAAACTCCAACGAGACAAGAAAGAGAGTTATAGAAGAAGTAGGCAATCTGCACACCATGACCAATTTCAGAGCAAAAGGAATTACTCTGGGTCAATAAACTGCAATCGCCCCTCCCAGTACAAGGGGGAGGGGAAGAGGAAAGCCCAGAAGTCTCAGCCTTGAATTACAAAAGCACACAACACCCAAATTCAGAGGTGAGTCCTACACATAATGTCAGTATCAAAGTGGCTGGCATGCTCAAATATTTTCTGTCTGCATGGAAATTAATTACAACAGACCTTAAGATTCTTGACATGGTACAGCACCGTCACCTGGAATTTATTGGGCTGCCGTCTCAGCATTATACTTTACCTCCCATTAGATTCAATCCAAGAGAGGCTAAAGTTATTGATTAGGAAATTAAGACCCTATTACAGAAAGGGGTTTTTGAGGAAGCTCTAAGGAAAAAGACGAATGGCTCTTACAGGATGATTCTTAATCTTAAATGATTAAATGAATCTATCGAATATACGCATTTCAAAATGGAGAGCTTATCTTTTGCTGTACAATTAATGAGAAAAAATTGTTACATGGCATTATACTTTACCTCCCATTAGATTCAATCCAAGAGAGGCTAAAATTATTGATGAGGAAATTAACCTTATTACAGAAAAGGGGTTATTAAGGAAGCTCTAAGGAAAAAGACGAATGGCTCTTACAGGATGATTCTTAATCTTAAAGATTAAATGAATCTATCGAATATAAGCATTTCAAAATGGAGAGCTTATCTTTTGCTGTACAATTAATGAGAAAAAATTGTTACATGGCCTCAATCGACTTGACAGATGCTTATTACACAGTGCCAGTGGCACCTGAGAAATGAAAATACTTGCGGTTCATGTTGAGAGGCAAATTATTTCAGTATACTTGTCTGCCCAGTGGCTTGTCCTCAGCACCCAGATATATTACCAAGCTCCTTAAGACAGTGTATGGTACATTACGTAGTCAAGGGCATCTGAATGTTGGCTATATTGATGACTCTTATCTTCAAGGTAGCTCAGTGTTAGATTGCAGCCAAAACATACTGGCAATTAAATGCCTGTTTGAGAACCTAGGGTTCGTTATCAACAAAGAGAAATCAGTGCTGCAACCATGACAAAAACTTGTTTTCCTTGGTTTTATTTTGGACTCCATACTCATGAGAGTATATCTCACGCCAGATAAAACAGACAGAGTTGTTTCAGCCTGCCAGACGCTGCTAAGCAGGGGCTATGTTTCCATTAGAGAAGTTGCACAAGTCATAGGGCTGCTTGTGTCCAGTCTACCAGCAGTTCAGTATGGACCTCTATTTTACAGAAACATTGAAACAGATAAAAAATGAAGCCTTACATAAGAACGAGGGCAATTTTGAAGCACTGATGCAACTATCTCCAGAATCTAGAAAAGATCTTAGTTGATGGGTAAGAAACCTACGACAAGCATACATACAGATTGACCTCTCAAATCCTGACGTAAAACTCATTACAGATGCTTCAAAAATAGGCTGGGGGTCAGTCTGCCTTGGAGAAACAACTCAAAGGATTTTCCTACAGTGCCATTAACACTCCTCGAAGTGCACTGTCCTCTTTTTTTCTGTTAGGTGATGGATCTACTTTAGGTCGAAATCCACTGGTTTCAAGTCACAGTTAAAAGGGTTTTTGCAGGGGCTTTTCCAAGGCCCCAACACCAAAGTATACCGAAGTTTGGGACGTTCAGATTGTATTGTCTTACCTTAAGACTTTGCACCCAGCGGACTCGTTAAGTTTCTTATGTTATTGTTGCTGGTCTCAGGCCAGCGGGGTCAGACTATCAACATGCTTGATATACTTTTGTTATTGTTAATCATTGAAGCAAAGCAGACCTGCGTACCATAACCACGGCTTAAGTTTATCCCTTTTGAGGACCCTAGCCTTTGTGTTGTTACAACTTGTAAGGAGTATCTTAAGAGAACTAAGTCTTTTAGGGAAAACCAATCTAAGCTTTTCATCAGCTATATGAAACCTTTTAAAGAAGTGAGTAGAGATACCCTGACTAGTTGGGTGCGGCAAGTTATGGCACAGGCCGGTTTAGATGTTTCTAAGTTTTGACCACATAGCACTAGAGCAGCGTCAGTGTCAGCTGCACATGAAGCCTCTGTTAATTTAGATGACATCCTGAAAACAGCTGGTTAGTCAGCAGAATTTTGTTTTGCAAAATACTACAACAAGCCGATAGTTAAGGTTTCCAGCTTTGCATATGCTGTGTTATCTGCTAAGTAGACTATTTTGATAAAATTTATTGCCACTGTAATAAAAACTGTTCACTTTGTTGAGGTGTGGTTTTTCTTCGTGTGCGTGTCAGCTTCAAAATCTCATGGGATCTCTCAGCATAGTAACGAGATAGAATTGGAAAATTAAACGAGACTTACATGTAAGTTGAAGTTTGATTGAGATTCTACCGAGTTACATAATGCTGAGAGATTACTTGCCCATGCTCCCACCCACCCGTCGATGCATCTTTCGGGTACATAGAACAACACACAAATTCAGTATTCTTAAACTGTGTGGCGCATGCGCTTGCTATCTCATGTAATCTCTCAGCATTATGTAACCCAGTAAAATCTCAATCAAACTTCAACTTACAGGTAAGTCTCGTTTAATTTTCTAATTCTAGTACAGTGTCGGTTGTGGCTGGTCAAACCAATGCGGGAGTGACAGTCCCTTCCACACTTGCACGTGAAATCACATGCTGGCCTGTCTGCCAGCTGGCTTCGGACCTTACACCTCTGTCCTTTTGCCTCCGTCTGCTGGGTTAGAGTGTCTCTTCGAATGTGGAGGATCGTGGAGACTAATAGTCTGCCTCCAAACTGATCAACCATAAGACAATTTTTGATTTGTCCTATAATTTAATTTAGGTATTTATTTTCACATGTTAATCTATTTGTAGTTGTGAATTAGTTAGGATTATTTTTTGCCCCTTATCTATTTCGTCGCTGACTGTTTTAGTATCCTGTTTAGTCTTCTAGGATTACAACTGTATTAAATATGTATGTTTGGTGTATGCATCATTCTGAGACTGTGGTCTCCCAGGTGTTGAGGTCGAAGTTCAAGTCCTTCAAGTCGCTCATGGAGACATCTTTGAACTCCCATATACAAACTCAGTATTTACACATTCCTGTAAGCGGACATTCCCGTGAACGGCCGCAGACATTTTCAGGGGTTACGATTAGGTCGTTTTCTTTGTTTTTAAGTTCCCATAAGGTGGGCAAGCTCCCGTAAGCGGCCATCTATCCCTGACACCCCTAGTGGCCGCTCACACTTTTTTCGCATCCCCAGGGCTAGGGCGTCTGCTTTCGAGAGTTCCACTGTACGTCCTAAGTATGACATCATGCCTTTCGTCTTGGGTGGCTAGGGCCTCCGTGTAATGGCTCTCACTGGATGCGGCAATAGACAGTCTTCTTGCCAGGGAATTGCTTTCCACCATATTTTCTGAACTGACTAACGGGGAGCCCGCAAACAATGGTTTGCTTTTTGCAATTTATAAATCACACAATTACGATTG